>OZ004725.1:78519311-78767717 GCA_963924685.1 Dexiosoma caninum | reverse complement strand
CGTATATCTATTAATACTATTGAATTTGTATTAAAATCAAATCGTGAAGATAATAAGGGTTCAAAGTCACCAACAGGTAGTAGTTCGCCTCAGCATCAAAAAGTGATCGAGATAACTAGTGGCAATAACAAAAACAATGAACGCGAGGATACTTCATCGACAAGTTCCAGCTTAGCCACTAAAATACTACACAATATCAATGTTCAATGTCAAAATATTATTTTGAAATACATTGAGGAAGACATTGTAGTTTCTATGAATGTCCAACATCTTATCTATGGCCCGGCAAACGAGCAGTGGCATTTGTCTATGGTTGATGTAAATCCAAATAAAGTTTTGATGCGAAAATTAATAAACATTTCTGATTTAACGGTGTGTTTAGACAAACGCAATGATGCTGGTCATATTGATGCTTGTCAGGAGCCAGTTATATATCGGTAAGAAGTTTTAAAAACACAGCAAAAAATGTTTTAATTCTAAATAGAAATAAAATTGAAGATTACGACTTGTGATTTATATTATTATTATTTTATGTTCTATGTAGTTGTACACTGGAATGTCGAGTCTTACGCAAATACAACTGCCAAACAATGGCTTACAGCAGTACAACACGTATTGGTGTATTTACACAAAGCTTAGATTTAAACATTTCGTCTATGCAAGTTCCTTTGCTAATGCGCCTTATAAAATTCATAACAGAAATGGCACCGGAGAACCCAAATTCATGCGATGCTTCAAATAGTAATCAAGATGATGAAAGTAATGCTGATAATTTTGCAAATAAATCGGATAATGCCGGTACTTATTTATCATGGGCATGGAATTTATTGCCAAGTTTTAATTTTGTTGATGAGGAAAAAGATGACAGCAACATAGATAATCCAATTGGTCATACAAAAGATATTGGTATTTATGTGGAAGAGCTGAATTTGACATTAAAAAATTCAGAATTCATAAATGATGCCATATTGGGTGGAATAAAACGTATACGTTACACCCCAATTGTGCGTTTTACAGTTGGTGGTTTGTACTGGGAACGAATAATTTTAAAAGAATTGGAGTGGTCAAATATCAAAATGGGAATTTCGAGTATCTATGTGGAGCCTTTAGGCAGTTACCGAACTGAGGAGCAAACAAATTGTTGTGCAATAATCGATACAGCACCAGTAAGTGTTAAATTAATTTATATCTGTACATAGAATATATATTTTTTATACATTTTTAATTTATTTCTTTAACTTTCAGTTCACCAATATTCGATCGTTTACAGACAAATCCTTATTTGACGACCAATGTATGATTGCTGATAAGGGATGGGGCGTAACCAACTACGATGATTATGTGACACGTATTACAGACGATTATTTGCTCTATAGGAGTCCGATATTTGCTTTTGATGTTATATCATACCGATCGAACCATGTAGGCGGGCAGGATCACGTTAACGTAAATGCAACATCACAAGATAATACTGGAACGGAAGGAGAGCATATAGATTTGCATAAACAGTATCGTATTTTATCGGCTGGCATAACATTTCGTTATAATCAAACATTTCTGCAGGTTAAAAATGTTATTAAAAATATTCTAGACTCGTACGATTCAACAACATATTCATCAAATACAGAAAAGACCGAGGCGAATATTTCATTAAGTGTATCAAACACACAAAAAGTGATAATACAGCAGGATGAAACTAATTCTCTGAAGGTGGACGAATCCGGAGAAACAAGTTTTAATAGGATTGCAAAATCAAATATTTATTTAGTAGATGGTTCACCCAAGTTACATCCTCCTTTAGTAGAAGATTATGATGCTTTAATGCAAGGCGTTCCTTTATGTAAATATAAAGTTGAGCTTAAACGTGTGCGTTTAGAAGTTTATGCTAAAACTGAACCCGATACATATCAACGCATTCATAGAAAATTGCCAATACACGTTAAGAATTGTTTGCCCTATATGTTACTTTATTTTGATAAAGTCGAAGGTACACTATCGACACCCTTAAATCCTGACAAATTAGTTCATACTACTTGCCAGTTACCAGATAAACCGCAAGAATTGTTAAGTGCTTGTTATAATAATTATGATTTACTCATTAAAGATTTTTCGTTGAGTCTTATATCAGCCACAACAGATAATATTATGCGTTTATTAACAATACCCAAATTACAATTATCTTATGGCACATTAATTCAACCACATTATTGGAAATCTGATGAAGTTCCTGTTAAAAAACTCAATTTGCAGTGCGATATTATTAAATTAGAATTTACCAAAAGAGAGCTGGCACTTGGTATACAATTAATACAGTCTACATTAAACTATGAACACCACATTGTTCTTAAAATTGCCGAAGTATTAAATCATTCCTTGGTATCAGCGGATACCATGTCATTGAATTCAGTGCTATCTAATCTAATGGTTAAGCAACGTTATTATCATACATTTGGCATATGGAATTTAACTCTAACTGCTTTACATTCAGATGTAGTAATCGGCAAAAATACTTTACAGACAGACCGCTTTAATGTCTTAAATACACAAAACAAAATGCACAACAATCAGAATAAATGGTTGGAAATTCAGTTGCAATATCCCCATTTGATCTGTACTGAACATTCTTTAAGTCAAATGAAGTCTAGTAAAAAAAATGCTAAAAGCCGTATAGAAATGGCAATTGGCATATGGCTGGAGAATTTCAATATGATTGCAGATAAAAATCTTTTAGAATTCTTATCATTCGTTACACAAGAAGAAACTAAATTGGCAGCAGGTGAGTGTAATTGAAATAAAGTTAAAATATTAAAACCACAATATCTCTTTTTACATTTTTTATTTTTTATTAGAATATTTCACAGATATGGAATTGCAAACAACAAACTTGCAGAATGCTTCCCTGCCGGCCAATCAAGTTACCCCGTCTGCACCATCGGCTGCGAACATTTATCAAGTCAATAATGCAATGCCCCAAATATTTAGACGCAAATCGTCACGAAACTCCAGTTCTGCAAGAAAAATATCCCAACCCGAAGAGACCATACACTTTAGCTCCGAAAAGGATGAACGGCTTGAGCTAACTGTATCTGATCCATTCATTGTAGACAGTATACCAGATAAACTACCAGTTGTTGAAAGTGATGAAGATAAAATAAAGAAATATTTTAAATTATTTAACAGCATAATAATTTATCTAGACGTAGCACAAAGCCAATTGGATATAACAAATAAACGTATGGCAAGAGATAATGACGATGGCTCGCAAAGAGTATATACACGCTTAAGATTACCAAAAATTTTGTTGAAATCAACATTTGCAGAATACATAACACGCTCTAGTTTGCGTTTAAAAATCAATCCACCCCTAACTGCCAATGCTACTTTCAACTGGACCATACAGTTTCATGATATGAACATAAATATTATCGATGACGATAAAATGCTACCACTTCTGGATCCTTGGCATACCACGCTAACCGTAGCCACTACCAAACGCAAACAAGCTATTACAACGCATAGCGATATCGATTTAAAATATCGTTCACGCACATATTCGCCCAGATTAAAGACCAATAAAAGTCTTCCCCAGCATACAGCAAAAGTTGATGACACTTCTACAGTTTCATCGAATTCCTTAAAGGAAATATTTTCCGACAGTGAACATTCAGCACCGCCATCGCCCAATTTGAGTTTAAAACCGCCTATAAATAATGCACATACAAGTGATAAATTTGAGGAGATTGTTTGTCTAAATCTACATTTAGATTCATCTTCCATACATTTATATGGCAATAATATTCAAATATTACAAATTCATTTGGGTCACTTTTTGAGTGTTTTAGAAATGGCACAAACAGTCACGGCAACGTGCCCTTCAGCGCTTAAAATAAATAAAAATAAGTCGAAAAAATCTATAACGTCTTTGCTGATTTTGACCTCTTCCGAAGAACATCAGCATATTAAAGAATTCATGGACTTGGATACCAATTCGGATGTATCTGCTTTGGCAGTTAATGAAAGTAAGTTTATTTGTTATTCGTTATTTATTAACACATCTATACAAAAGTCAGTTTTGTGCAAAACAAATGCAACATCATATGTACGTGAAACGCGAAACGGAAACAAACGACAAAAAACTATAGAACTATTTAAGGCCCATTCACACTTCAATACAGGTCTTACGACTTTCATAACACTTTGTGAGAGAGAGAAATTGAATGAGATTTGGTCCGGCTGCCAGAAAATCTAAAGTAATATTCCATTTTGCTTCCACAATAGGCACCTGCTAGAATGGTAGAAATCAGTAAAATTGTGCATTCATACTTTGTATGAATTGTGACTGTTGACTCAATAGCATTTTTCAAATAACTGTGTGTGTATATCTCTCAATATAAAAAAGTCATTGCATTCGTCCATTCATTGTTCTGCGCATTCAGTTCATGGTTGCTTGTTAAATATGTGACAGCGCATAGAGAAAAGGACATAAGGGTAAAAAAAGCAATTTTCACTTTTTTTTTTTGATGTGGACAACATCTGAGAATCGAATGAGACCGATCCCATGCTCCAAAAGTGTTCCCTCCCAGAGATATGCGCGTTTTATGAAAGTGATGGTACACGAAAGATACACGTATTTAAATCTTTAAAATGGCTCTCCTGAACAAAACCGGTTTTTACCCTTAGGTCCCTTTCTATTTTGCGCGTCACATAAGAAGTCACAACAATGAATTACAATATCAGTGAATAAAGGAATGATGCAGTCTTTTAATTTGTTTTTCTACCAGCTTTAACATAGTCATCAGTGTTGCCGCTTTGCTAACACATTGATTATAAAATACCTCAATGATTTTGTCCGATTTTTTAAATTCATTTCATTTTCTTAAAAATATGATAGATACATGGTTAAAATTAAAAAAAAATAAAAAATCAAGTAAATACATATTTATAACAAAAAAAAAAAAAAGACAAAGCGGCATCACTGATATAGCTCATGTTCTCTCACTTAACAAAATTGTCTTTACTTTTTTAAAAACGAAAAATAAAAATATGAACTCGGTTGATTTCAGTGAATCAATGAATGCATTTTGTTCTGTTGTTGGTTCTTATTACTGCTGAGCTGCTAATTGCGGAGTGAATGATGAATGCACGTTTAAGTGAATGACATATTTTCTATGTGTATAATTCAATTGTGTTGTTGGGTGTCTTGTGGTATTGTGTAGTGAATACCATCACAGTATTAAGCTCAATTCATTGTTGGTAACAGAAGTGAATGATCTGTTGCAGGTGCCTATTCCACACTATCACACTTCAAATAAAATGAAAAGTAGAAGTAGTAAGAATAAAACCGGTTTAGAAGCAAATCACTTTTTTTTTGTTGTTTTGTTATTTTCTTTGGTTGCGTACACTACATCCCTGATAAACTGAAAAGTATAAGCTTTTTGAAAATTTTTAAAAAATGGTGAGAGCCCTACGACTGCCAAATTCCCATCCGTATTTTTGTTTTTTTTTGTCTTGGACCAGCACTCAGGAGATGACCCCTACATATGCGGTGCATTGTGCTGGAACTAGAGGTAAGGGATAGTAGGAGAAATAACAGACGGCGAAGCTTCATTAACTTACAACACTGCTTATGGCACGTTATTTATTTTATAGCAGTGTTGTAGCGTCGATGATGTCAAGGAGACGTATTAAATTATTGAAGTTTCGTTTTTAGTAGCCATTTTTAGTATTTATTTTACTTCGCCGGTGCTACACAATACCGACGAAGGTGAGCATTCTGATGTGTCTGTGGTTAGGATACAGTTGAAACTGTTACTGTTCAGTGACCAGTGACTATTGCCCCTATCATGATTCACAACTTAACTAAGTTGAGCTGTCAATGTTACAACTCAACTCAACTAATTTTTTGTATTATGATCCGCAACAAATTTTAGTTGTCTTCGTTAAGATTTTATCATGTAAATCATAATACCAGTAACAACTCAACGAAGACAACTGAAATTAGTTGTGTATCATATTGCAAAAAATTAGTTGAGGTGTAACATTGACAACACAACTTTATTGAGTTGTGAATCATGATAGGGGCATATGCTTTCGCCACTGAAACCTTCCTACAACAACTGACACAAAGACACACAAATGTACAACAGTTATGGTCAGATTCATAACATAAATATTGTTTTTACACTATTATACTTTCCCATTTGATTTCCATATGTTTTTGACATGTCGTATTACTCAGTATTACAATGTAAAAGGGCCTTGAATTCCATACCAATACCCCTTTCACCGTCTGCCTATTCTCTACACTATCCCTATATCTATCTAGTTCCAGTGCAATGCAATGCATATGTAGGGGATATCCCTGAGCACTGTTCTAAGATATATGTGTATAAAAAAAACCATCAGCACCCCAAATCCATACAATTCTGAAGTTTTCTAAAGCTTCACAAATACAGGGTACAGGAAAGTCTGTACTCATTTCTATTCTCTTCTCCCCCTTCTCCCACATACTCACGACTTTGCAAAGTAATGTTTCAGCGTCTAGAAAAGCAGAATATGAATACTTCGTTAAATGGTGACCTCACGAGAATATCGGAGTGGTGTCACCCGAACAGGGTCGACTTCAATGCTCAAAAGACCCAATGCTGGATGCTTACGCATCGACGCATGCCCGATTGCGCTAACTCATCTGTAATTATGGGCGGTATAAACATTGAGGATGCAGAAGCTTTTTATGTTCTTGGCATGACAATTGAATTCATGATGTTCGAAGGACTGAGCACATTTTTCAGGTCTCAAACGAAGTACTCAAGTGCCTCGCTTTTGAAGGCGGTGTAAGTTCATTCATTCATCCCATCTGATTTCCTTACGATTTATACCGTCTATATCCCAACGAAAACGGAATACAACTCTCATGTATGGGGAGGCGGTACTTCAAAGACTATTTTGAAGCTACGAGACCGTGTACAGGAGAGGGCAAAGAAACTCATTGGAGACGGTAGGTTAGGCAACTCTATGGACTCTCTTTTGAACATCGTCGCAAAGGGGGGAGCGTTTCGTTATTCTATCGTCACTATAATGGGTTGTATTCTAATGAAATTAAGGAACTTGTTCCCGAAACCCGATCATTCACGCGCACAACGCGTTCATGATTAAGATCCCATTCATATGTGGTCGATTTGGCAAATACATACATACATACATACATGCATGCATATGAACAAACATATTTTTAATATTTTAGCAAAATCTCTTCTCAACAAACTATCCCTCTTCTGCCAATGGACTATAGCCAAAGTTGTGGCTGAAGTCGAGAATAATGCAAAGCAAACGCAACAAAGTAAACTTGTATTGGAATTTGAAGATTTCCTTTCGACTGTGGATCAAGGACAAGATTTTACAAAATACACCAGCAAAATAGGCAACTTTAGTTTGAATTATTACAAGAAATCGAATGAATATGAATGGATGCAGCAGGAGTATTTACGCATGCGTATGATAGCCGAAACAAATGAACATCCATTCTTAAATGTTGTCGTTACAAAAGTCAGTCTAAAAGATTTCTATAAACGGATTGGAGTGAAGCGTAAAGGAGAAGGTGGCCGCAATATTAGTGAAGTTTTAATTGTAATGCAAGCAATGGAAATAATTGTGGACTTGGATCGTATACAAGAATTTATGACACCTCTATGTGTTCTACTCGAACAAAATCATGATGATACACAGCCGAAGAAGGATGAGAAAGAAAACATTATTATAGCCTCGGAATTGCCTTTGGTGCACTTCGAGAATAAAGGAGTCACTTGCTATTTTCCCTTGGACAATCCTAATAAACAGTGTACCGTTTTAATATGTAAAATCGATAGCATTAACGTTACACCCAACTTACAAAATCCCCTACAACGGAAGCCCTTAAGGCCTGATGTTTATGGTAAAGCCGCCAGTATGGGCATACTAAGCATACCCGGTTCAATTGTTGAAGATCGCCAGTATGAGCTGACTTTAAGTAACTTATCCGCTGCTTCGGGCAATTGGCTGAATATTTTGACTCACATGCAAAACAAGACACAAAATATACACACAAATCCAGCTGTGGAATGGAATAATCCCGAACGTAAACAATCCTTAAAATTGAATGAAATATTTAAAAATTTCACTCTAATCGCCACTTATGCACCCAACATTGTTTACAATAATATTCTAATTTGCGGCCAGGCAATCGAGTTTAATTGTGTTACAGATTTTATGGCCAGCATAAATACGAATCAATTGAATATGTTCAGCTGCCATCTGAGGCTTTTGCAAAAAATATCCGAGTAAGTGGCTCTTAAATAAAATGTTTAAGATTGTTTGCACAACATATTTTTCTTCTTGCAGAACTCTTAATGAAGTGTGTAAAGCAAAATCTCCATCTGTTCCAAGCAATTTTAAAGGACAATCAACAACTCAAAGTTCTACCTCAAGTGTAGCTCTACGTACAACCAAGTCGCTAAGCACTTTAGCAAGAAACACCACAGATCACCACACAGAGAAGAAACGTTTTAGTCGTTTAGGTTCACAATCGCAATTCGAGTCGATCGATGAAGATTTGGAGCCACCGCCAGCAAAAACTGATTCTGGCGTTTTATCGCAATCTTCGAAACGGTCAACAAAAGATATCATTTATTTGTCAAAGACGGGATCAGCAACCACGACATTGGAAATATTATCAGAATATCCACACAGGAGCCAAATACAGTCAAGATCGTTGCCCAAGACGGTGTCTTTTGTAGCTGGCGTTTTTATATTTAAAGTATTTGAATCGAATGGCAATGAAAAAAGTGTTTCTCAGGTGCCATTTGAGGCAGATGAAATAGAAAAGCCTTTAATATCATTCACTATATCACAGCCCAGCTTTATGACTATTAAAAATATTTACGATTCTGTCATTAACTTTTCGATTTTTAACTTCAGTGTATATTTGCCAAATATGAGTACACGTTCCTTGAGCTCGGATACAGATCTATTTCCTGAAAGCATAATTGATACGGTGCCCGGTGATTTGACCTCAACGGGTATACCACCTTCCTTATTCACATACAAATCGCACATTACTAAACAGAAAATGCAGGAAATCGATCTGGAGATTGCCAAGTCATTGGTCATTACCATAAGTAAACGCAATATAGTCGAGTTGTGTAAAAATCTTCTGCAAATTTACAATTCCCTGTATACAAACACCTCTGCTAGTCTACCGTACGAGGTGCCAATTTTTCGAAAATCCAAAATTATGCTGATGAAAAATAATACCCTAAATGCTGATCGTTTAAATTTTAAATGCAACAACATTGCTTTTAAACTTACCGATCACCACGAATACGAGTGCAAATTGATTTTTTGTGATCTTAAAATTAATCTCAAATACTTGACGAGGCCAGAAAAATGTTCTGCTAAGTATTCACTGGGTGCTGTATATTTGCGCACAAGCAAAAATATTTTCATCCATCCCATAGCAGTGAAAGGGTCAGTGAATTTTGTCAGCGAACCCTGGAATCGTTTGCCGCTAATTAATGCCATAGTGAAATTAAATGTTATACAAATCGATTTGGGAATTTATGTTATTCTACAATTACGCCACGCAATAGAGGATATTAAAGCCCTATTCGGCTTTATGCAGGAGCAATTGTTACACTTTCAACGTCTACGTTTGCGCTACAATGCACAGCATAACAATTTGCAACTAAAACAGTTAAATGCATTGAAATGTCCGCGTCTCAGCTCATTTGTACAAAATAATAAAACTTTCAAAAGGGAGGAGTTCTATCAGGACGATTTAAGGTAAAATATTACAATATTTTTGTAATTCAGATATTTAATTCTACGATGTACACATATCCATATACCTATATTTCAGTGATGTTCGCCACATACAACATTTGTTGAAAAATTTACACAGACAGTTGTTATTCTCTTTTAAAAACTTTCATTTAGCCGTCGTTGAGCAAGCGATGAATACACATGCGTATGGTAGTTGTCATTTTTTTCAGAAATTTATTAAGCATTGTTGTTGTTCCTTGTTGGACGAAGCACAATAAACACACGCGATTCAATTAGTATTGAATACGAAAAAAATTAAAAAATAATAAAAGTTCACGAAATGAAATGTGAAAAGTATTTTATGGTAAACGATGCTTTTCAAAACATTCAATGTCTTTTATGTTACAAAACACTAAAAGCGGGTAATGAACACGTTTCAATCAGAGCTAATATTACTTAGATTTGAGGTAAAAGATTTCGATAAAATTAGAACTCTAGAGCTTTGGAAAAATTTAGATGTTGCGATACGTCCCCAGCTCAAAAAAATGTATTTTTCCACTACTTACTTATGCGAACATATATTTTCAGACATGAAAAACGTTTGTTCCAAGCAGCGAAATAAAATGACCTCGTTGAATTTTACTAATTCGCAATTGCCATGCAAGTATTAATATGGAATGTTTAATTTAAAATTTTCAAAGCGATTTTAAAAATTATAATGAGGAATGACAGATGGTAAAACTTTTTAGTCTAATATTTAAGCCCAAAAAAACTGTTTTATATGAATTCATTTTTATTTTTTTCCCCCCCAAATAAGTGTTCTAAAATTATTTATTAAAATTGATAACAGCTACTTATGGTCCCTGATGCTCTTATCTTTTTCTTAAAATTTTAATTACATTCATTTAATAAGTTGTATATAGCTGGCATTTTCTTTCTTATTTTAAACGTTTGACATTATGTTTGCTGGGCAAATTCTCTCACTAATACATCTTTATATTATTTTTGAACACCACTGTTATATTTATGTTTTTGTTGTTTGCCTGGCTTAGCAATTCCATATGCTGCATTTCGTTAGTGCCCGGGGTAGGCACCTGCTAGAATGGTAGAAATCAGTAAAATTGTGCATTCTTACTTTGTATGAATTGTGACTGTTGACTCAATAGCATTTTTCAAACAACTGTGTGTGTATTCATTGTTCTGCGCATTCAGTTTATAGTTGCTTGTTAAATATGGAGTCACAACAATGAATTACAATATGAGTAAATAAATGAATGAATGAATGATGCTGTCATGGTAGTCATCAGTGTTGCCGCTTCGCTAACACTTTGATAATGAAATACCTCAATGATTTTGTCAGCTTTTTTAAATTAATTTCATTTTCTTAAAAATATGATGGAGACGATACATACCGAGTATATTATTCGATATCGAATGCCATGAAAAAAAAACATTAAACATTTCCATGCATTTTGTGCGATATCGAAGGCGGCATTTCGAATTTAACAAAATTGTGTTTTGAGAATAAAAAAAAAATGTTCAAACTCGGATGTCGTTTAATAGATTTCTTTTTTATATTTTTATTACACACAACAAAAGAAAAAAAAACTCTGCAGCCAACTAATTGGTCAAAATAGTAATGAGAAAAATAATGCTTTTTTAATTACTGCCTAATTCTAGAGCTGGAGCCTTTCAATTTGTGGAAATAATATCGGACAGTGTTTTACCTCTACCGTATCAAATACAAATTATCAAAAAAGATTACGGAATAATATGTTGGCGTTATCCTCAGCCTAGAAAAATATGTAAAATCCAGATTTATCCGGTGCCTATGGCCGTAAGTAATTATTTAATTTATAAAATTGGTTTAACATCAAAAATGCCAAAAGCTCCATTTTAAGGTGGAAAACCCCATACATATTAAATGCCGTATGGAGTATTTTAGTGAAGTTCATGAATGCTTCTTGCATTATTGTGATTTTTGGCTTTCCGAAAGCAATTTAAAAAACATTAAGCTACCAGAACGTGAAATTTGTGCTACCATTTGGCGTGTGGTTATTTTGCAATCTTTAGTATCTGTAAATGGTGAATGCTTCGATACTAGTGAAGAGGATGAAGAAATACATTCTGTTGCCAGCATGAATATAGAAGAAGCGCTTGGAAAGGGACGCAAAGATGCTGATTTCATATTACATCCAAAAGTTTTAGTTGGATGCATGCGTGTCGATACAACATTCCAATCGAACAGTGTGCCCAAAGTGCAATTACTGTTCAGCTGTAACTCGCTCAATCTAAAGCTGCTTAATCAACCGCACGAAAATTGCGATTTGCCATCTTTACTGAAGAGATTCCACTTGGCTAAAATCAATTGCATGTCACAAGCTTTTGTGGAGTTAGTCATGCAAAATATTAAATTCCATTCGATATTTTATGATGAACAAAAATTCAATGTTAATTTAATGCTGAATACAAAAATAAAATGTTTGGACTATGGTTTCCTAAATATGTTGCCGTTAATGGAAAATACCAACATTCAGTCGTATATAGAAATAGATCAACAGATGGATTCTATTAATGCCAATTTGGTGCTGGATCGTTTACATTTTAATGTTGGTCCTACCATCATACACACACTAGTTGCTTCGAAGAATCATTGGGCTGAGTGTTTAGACTTGGATGAGCGGCGCATACGTCATGCCCTAATACCAAAATGTATAGTGGTAAATCGAATCCTGACCTGCTTGGCGTTTGGGCAAACTGGTACACATGAACGGATTCAGCTAAAGCCAAAAGAGTGCTATTTGTATTCGTTTCGTAGTGATTATCACAATCAGGAGTTAACATTTTTCATATCGGACGAAGAAACTAATACCGTGGATACTTCACTGTCGCTCCATATACCTTTAAAATTTGATGGGCAACAGAAAGAACAATATTTAAGGATTGGCCAAAAAATTATCACTATTAAATCGCAAAAATTATCCAGTTCTCAAATATTTCTTTTAATAAAGGGCCAAATTGATTTGGTATCAATGGTTCCACATAATTTAAGATTAGAGTTTCGTCAAGCAGACGAATCTCGCGAAAACGGCCATAAACCTTTGGAATATTTAATTGAGAAATATGGACGTAATTCATTTTATTACACTGTTGAATACAGTTCGAATATAACAATGAGGTAGATTCTATTCCAATAAAGTTGTCATGTGTACGTTTGTTTACATATTATTTCTCTTCTATTTTGTTAGACTCAAATTAGCTGACAATAATATAAGAGCGCGTACTGGTGACATACCATTAAAAACTAATAAAAAACTTCCTTGGCTGGTAAAAGGTAATTATCTTTCTTTAGTTTTATAAAATTGTTTGCCTTTTATTTTTAGAACTCACAGTATTATTATTATTATTATTGTTATTATTATTGGGCCCGAAGCAGCGCGACCAAAAAGATCTATTGTGCCAAGACCGCCATCCTAAGTCCTCTAAGGAATCCAAGTACTATTTGGGGTCTGGTGTTCCACAGCTTGTGTGTAGACACGGCAATTTCACCCAGATGGTGAAACCGATGTCTGCCGAGCGCAAGAGAGTCGCAGGGAACGTGTTCAGATCTCTCAGTGTCAGTTTCACGAAATCGACACACATTCGTCTCGGAGAATTGGAGTACGTAGATAGTCCCGCAAGACCTTTAAACGTATCCTGATGTCCCCACTCTTGAGCTCCGAAATGCCCTCCAATCTCAGGGCACCGGAACGTACCTCTTTTTCATTCATGATCGAAAGTGGCGGGATGCTCAAAAGCACACCCATTATATCAGGCGGACAAGTCGTCATTGCCGCCGTGATGCCAACACAGATGGTTCGATGTAGTTTACCCAATATATCCCTAGCTCTTCTTTGCATGAGCTTCGGCCACTACATCAAAGTGGTGAAAGTGGTAGGAAGATAGAGCTTAATTCTTGTACAACTCTGCAGTTGCGTGTTAATTATAAAGTAAAGTTGCGGCCTCGCTTTATTTTTAAGCTAATGGAGCCATTTCATTTATTATTTTACTTCGCCGACGTTTTATTGCTCGAATACCGACGAAGGAGGGTGTGCTGTAGCACAGAACACTCAGAAAAAACCTGGCTGGGAATCGAGCCTGGGCTTTCTGGTTGCAGACCCAACACGCTGACTACTCGCCATCAGCACCCCGGAATTAATTTTTAATGACATCTTTTTTTTTTTTTTTTTTTTTTTGTCTTGGATCGGCACTCAGGGGATGACCCCTACACATGCGATGCATTGTGCTGGAACTAGGAAATTAGGTTATGGGAAGGAGGATAGAGGGAGTAGTGTTTATTGACATTTGATTTAAATCTTCCCATGCTAAAAGTGACAGGAAACACCTCTGCGGGTAGTCTATTCCACATACGTGCCGTTCGGCCAAAAAACGAATTTTCCCTGTAATACGTAGTGCGAGTCGCCCTCAAATCGACCACAAATGGATGCGCTCTTAATGATGATCGCGTCGTGCGCGCGAATAACCGGGTTTCGGGAACAAGTTCCCTGATTTCATTAGAACACATCCCATTATAGTAACGATAGAACAACGAAACGCACCCCACGTTGCGACGATGCTCAAGAGAGTCAATAGAGTTGGCTACCCTACTGTCTCCTATGAGTTTCTTCGCCCTTTCTTGTACACGGTCGAGTAACTTCAAAATAGTCTTTGGAGCACCGGCCCACACATGAGAGTTGTATTCCATTTTCGGTCGGATGTAGGCGCTATAAATAGTGAGGAGATCAGATGGGGTGAAGTATGTCTTACACCGCCTTAAAAAGCCTAGGCACTTGAATGCTTCCTTTGAGACCTGAAAAATGTGCTCAGTCCATCGGACATCACACTGAATTTTCATGCCAAGAACATCAAGAGCTTCTGATTCCTCAATGTTTATGCCACCCATTTTTACAGATGAGGCAGCGTGATCGTGCATACGGCGGTGTGTTAGCATGCAGCATTGGGTCTTTTGGGAATTGAAATCGGCCCTGTTCGCGTGACCCCATTCCAATATTCTCGTGAGGTCACCTGTTAGCGAATCATTCATATTCTGCAGCGTCGCCGCGATCGTAGTTGATGTCGGCCTACGATCGAATGAATATGAATGGCAGATGCTGCTGTCATCTGCGAAAGAGTGGATAGGGTTTGAAGTATGACATAGGAGGTCATTAAGAAAAATAAGAAATAGGGTAGGAGAAAGAATGGAGCCTTGTGGTACCCCTGAATTGATCTTTAACTCGTTTGATGAGATCCCGTCTATAACAACTCTTATAGCGCGATCCCTGAGAAAGCTCGATATAAATCGAGAGAAGATATCACCGACACCAAAAGCAATAAGTTTGGACAAGAGTGCTCCATGCCACACTCTGTCGAATGCTTTTGAAATATCTAGAGCCACTACCTTACTTTCGCCAAAATGGTGGATGGATCGACACCATTTTTCCGACAGGAAGGCTAATTAATCACCCGTGGAACGTCCTCCACGGAAGCCATATTGTCGGTCGCTGAGTAAGCTATTGGACTCCAGATATTTCATAAGATGGAAATTTAGCATACTCTCCATTACTTTAGAAATGGTAGAGCATATTGCGATTGGGCGATAATTTTCAGGGTTGCTTGCCTCTCCCTTCTTGGGGATCGGCGTAACATTTGCAACTTTCCAGCACGACGGAAATTCACCTGCATGATAGAGGGTGCTGAAAAGGATTGCCAGAGGACGCGATAACGTCGAAGAGCACTGCTTCAAGACCAGTGCCGGAATTCCATCCGGGCCAGGAGACTTATTTATGTTGAGGTCCGATAAAACCCTTTTAACTGCACGAGCCCGAAAGTATATCTTTGGCATAGTTACGGATACACGCTCGGATGCGGGCAGTGGTTGATTGCTTTCCGGCAGGTGAGAATTACCTGCAAACATTTCAGCTAGGAGGTTAGCTTTATCAACCGGGTCTGTGAATATTTGATCAGCCTTTAAAAGAGACGGGATAGAAGAACTAGCATTTCCCTTAACTCTTTTAACGAATGACCAGAAGCTTTTACTTCCCCGTGGGGCAGTAAGAACTTTGGCGCGAAGACTCTGCTCGTACAAAGCTTTTGCACGTCTTAGCACTTTGGCACACGAAGTTCTCGCCCTTTTGCGCATCATATCAGTATCTGCGTTTTTATTATTCCGCCAGACACTAAATGCTTCCTCTCTGGATCTGACTGCAAGTCTGCACGTCTGATTAAATCAAGACTTTGGTCTAGGCCTAATCGAAATTTGCTTTGATGGTATGAACGTTTTCATACCAAGCATTATTATATTTTGGACCATTTTAGCCATGGCATTGACATCATTGTCGAGGAAGCAGAGCCTCCAATTGAAATGCCGAAAGAAATCGTTGAGATAACAAGATTATCAGTTTTGATCTCCTCTTGTGTAAAACGCATTCAACTCTGAGCAACTGCGCAGTTGTAATTATAATTTATATAAATTTTAAAATATTTTAATTTCTCTGAAATGTATCAGTTCTGTCCGGTCACCGCAGTGTAACTCAATAAAACTTTTCCTTTTAACTTTCAGTACCTATTAGCGGTGATGAATTCATTAGTTTTTGGGTAAGAGTACTACGTGAAGATATATCCGCTCTGACAACTGATCACTTTCATCCACAAAAAATTCTCATCACCATTTGGCCGATATTTGAAGTATCCTCTATGTTAAGTTGCGCTATAGGCGGCAAAGAAACAACGGCGAAAGAAATGGAAATAAACTTACCAGGTCAGGGGGGCCGTCAGGTATTAGATGTACCAGCCACACATCTTACCGAACATCGCATCGATTTTGATTATACCTTTCCTGTTGGAGCATCGACGGCGAAGAGCTATACCCTCAAGTTGAAATCATTAGATTGGCAAAAATTCTTTTGGTACGATGAACAGAAATGGAATATAGAAAATACAGCAAATATGCTTGCTAAACCTGTGCTACGCAGTTGGCCCCTGAACGACGTAGAGGAGCTGAGAGTAAAGCGACTTTCGAAGTCTAATCACGAAATTGATGTGATCTACAATACCAGAGTAACGAGAGAGTTCGCTTGCAGTCTGAATTTAGAAGTGGCTCCTTGGGGTATGTTCATAAACTCCGCGGGAATTGATATACGCGTATGCGATTTGAGTATACATTCCAAATATATAGAAGTCAATGCCAATGGCTTAGAAATGTTATTCAATATATCACAAGGTTTTTGTATAGGCATACGCAATGGTGCAAACTGGTTGCACTCTCTACCAATTTTTTTGGAAAATGTCGTAGTAACGCAAACTAAACATTTTTATATCGTCACCGACGGAGAATATACCGACATTGTCATCCTTAGAGCAAATGAAGTGTTCAAATTTATTTTATCTGTGAAAGTTGAAAACAATCGTAAAATCTTTAAGTTGTCTTCCAAGTATGCGGTAGTTAATCATACTGCAAGCAGTTTATGTCTATTGCCATTTGCCATGGATCATAAGGAGAATATCACAAGAAAAAATGTTGAACATTTAGACAGCACATCCACCAAAACAGTATTACGGTCTAGTCCTTGTAAGCAAAATAGTATTGGAATTTCTCTAAGTCAATTCTATGATATAAATGCTCAAAGTTACCAACGCTCAGTGGATTCAGCTTTTATTTATTTTATTGTGATTAAACGATGTGATGATGGAGACATTTCCCTACCGATACCACTGACTTTGCCGTTCAATCGTAAATGTGTAAGCCTCCAAAAAGGCCATGAATCTATAGCTTTAATGGTTTCGCTCATCGAGCATGAACACATGTATTACTTAAATATATTCGAGGATGTTGCACCAGCTGTCCTCATCAATAATCAAACTGCTTGTCCGTTTATTGTTGCCCAAACGACTGCTGACGAAAATAGCAAAGTTTATTCGACGATATCGGAATATGAGGGAAAGCATTTGGAATGGTACCATGTGATACCAAAGCAAAGTAAATCCTATTATACACCACCCGAATATTATATACATTTTCCCGATGTTGAATCAACACTGTGCAATATTACGTTGGCATTGTATGGAGGTAAATTTTCAAATATCATTTCATTTGTGTTGTGTATTTTTGGCTTAATTTATTGCCTTCACAGATTTGTGCACCAAAAAGTTCAATAAGTGGTCCAAACCCATTCGTTTAGATAAAACTTGGAATAAATTCTTACACATACCAGGTCATGGTGATGTTAAAGTTATAATCTGTGATAGACATCGTGTTATAAGACTAAATATTTTGTATATTTCTCAGGTAAGATTTTGTTTCAAATGAATTTAAAAATACAAATTTTAATTAAAATGTAAATATTCGGGCCTATTCTCATTCGTGTTGTAGTTTTAGTTGTCGTTTCTATTTCGTTGTCGTTTTTATCATCCCTTCGTTTTTATATTCTTAGGCTTGAAATATATTGAAACGAAGAAAAAGGTTATCGAAAACATAATATAAAAAAGATAACAAAATGTGGTAAAATTGTAATATTTTATATTAAAATTAAACATTTTTTTTTATTTTAATATATAACCAGCGTTACCATACATTTTTCAAGAAAACTTTTTATTAAAAAAAAAAAACTTAATCTTTCAGAAAAAACATTTTTATTAAAAAAAAACTTTTTTTAAAAAAAAAAAACTTAATTTTTCAGAAAAAAACTTTTTATTAACAAAAAAAACTTAATTTTTCAACAAAAAACTTTTTATTAAAAAAAAATTAATTTTTCAACAAAAACTTTTTATTAAAAAAAACTTAATTTTTCAATAAAAAACTTTTTTTCACAAAAGTGTCCAAATGATGAAAAAAGCACAAAAATATATATTTTCAATTCATTTTCATTCAAAATAAGATAAACAAAAAAAGTTAAACAACAACAAACTTATTCTTCCCACGATATTGAGCAAATGCCCCATTTTTTTTAGCTTGTTTTGAACCTCCGATGTGTCTGTAGAAAAAAAATACAGGCATAAAAAACTATAATATTATTAATACGTTACAGTTGTATTAAAAAAAGAATAGACACATTTAATGCTGTTGCAGTAATAAAGAATGTATAATTATAAAATCATTCACAATACATGGCAACATCAAATAATTTTTTAATACTTATTTTTTAACCTTTTTGATTTTAAGAACAATCTATATATTAAATTTCAAGCTCAAATGTTCGTCTTTATGTTTATTTTTTATATATGTACTTCGATATTTCGTTAGCCATATCGGTTAACATCTTCAGAAAATTTTTATTATTTATAAAATTTTTTCTTTTTGGAATTAAAATAATATTCATAAAAATTGTGTAAAGAATATGATTCAAAATATTTTAAATTTAATACAATATTAACAAAATGTATAAAATATATTATATTAACTGAATTTATTTTCGGAATATCTCTTTATATATACGATTCTAATTGTGCTTTTTTCCCTTAAAAATTATATGTGAAATTTATTATTATATACCCTATGATATTCTCATAAAGTATGAAAATATCATAAAGTATTTTCTTACAAAAGCAACTCAAAAAAAAAAAGCTTTCCTCCTCAGTTATTGAGTTGCTTTTGTAATAAAATACTTTATGAGAATATCATAGGGTATGTAATAATAAATTTCACCTATAATTTTTAAGGGAAAAAAGCACAATTAGAATCGTATATATAAAATGTATAAAATTTAAAAATATTTTACAATATTTACATTTAAATATACATTTAAAATATCTTTCTATATATGCTTATAATTTTATATATATGTATATCAAATAATATTTTCGTCATATATACTGTAAATTAAAAATTAGTAAAGAAAACTGGGAAATTTTAATGAATTTAAAAAAAAATTATTTTTGATGCTAAAAACTTAAAAACTTTTCGGCATTTCAAAAACCTTGAAAAATAAGGGAAAACTTGAGATATAGTAACGCTGTACTCAGTCATATTGTAGAAAAGCGTAAAAAACTTAGTCCGCCATCTTTAGAAGTACGCCATATTGGATTTTTTTTTTCTTGGACCGGCACTCAGGGGATGCCCCTACACATGCGATGCATTGTGCTAGAACTAGGAAATTAGGTTATGGGACGGCGGATAGAGGATTTAAGATGACTTTAAGTTAGAAGCTTTAAAGAGTGTCTGTTTAAAAAAAATGTCCCTTCCTTTTCTTTCAGCAACTGGAATTCTCTGTAAAAGATTTACGATACCGTCTCTCCACTACCGAGCCAACAAAAATTCCACACAAAGAAATTAAATCCGAAGAGACGAGACTATCAAATATGCCTTCGACAGCAAAAAATTGTCCAGAAACTCCTCGACAACGAAACAACGACGTCTGCCAACATTTTCGCAGTGAATCTGCGATTTCTCGACGCGATATAAAAATACGATTCTTTGTAAAGGAAGTGAATTTAAGTCTACATACCGACAGCGAGCAACGTCAGTATATGAAGTGTCAAGTGGTTTCGCTTTATGTCGATGATTTGCTTTTGGCATATGAAGATAAGGCAGATGAACGCAACATAAATATTGTTATACCCAACTTGCAAATCGACAACCAATTATTTTCCACTGGAAGATATGATTTTCCCGTAATACTATGTGCTGAAGAGTTGTATGAAAAAAATTACTTTTTACCCGAACCATATTATTTGGAACATTATTATAAACTACTGAAAGCGGGAAACGTTATGGTTGAGTTGAAATTGAAACTTTTTGAAGATGAATTGAGTATAAATTCTTTGAATTGCAAACTGAGTCCAATCAGAGCATATATAGAGGATGCCTATATCACCGATTTCTTAGATGCGTTCGTGGAATGTGAGCCATCGAATTGTGTCTATGAACCGAAGTTGGAATATGAACGTAGAACTTTGGTTGAAAATCAAATCAGTATACCAGGAAATGTTGAAATGCAAGCCTTATATGCAGCCGAGCCACTACTGTTAAGATCTTTCTGCATTGAATCAATGAGTGTCTTATTGTCGGTACACACATCTGTGCGTCTCTATATAGCCTTGGACCATTCACCTTTGTCATTTTCGTCTTATCAGCGCAGTAATCTCCTTACTGTGCCCCTAAAGTTTGGACAATCTTTGGGAATGCATTATTTGTCTGGTGCTATATTTGGCGCTGGTTGGGTAGTTGGTTCTCTAGAGATCTTAGGCAGTCCCAGTGGTTTGGCACGTTCGGTTACTACAGGCTTAAAAGATTTTGTATCAATGCCTGTACAAGGGCTCTTCCGTGGACCGTGGGGTTTCATCGTAGGTGTAACTCAGGGGTCAGCTTCATTATTAAGAAACGTTACCGCTGGTACCGTTAATTCAGTAACCAAATTAGCCGCTTCGGTGGCAAGGAATTTGGATCGTTTGACTTTAGATGAAGAGCACATCGAAAGAACTGAAGCCTTAAGGCGTTCTAGGCCACAGGGATTCACCGAAGGTTTTTCACAAGGAATGACTGGTTTGGGTATTAGCATTTTAGGAGCTGTGGGCGGTTTGGCACATCATACCCTCGAAGCTCGTTCACCGATTGAGGTATTTACTGGCATTAGCAAAGGTTTGGTGGGTGCCTTTACAAAACCCATTAGCGGCGCTGCCGAATTGTTGGCTCTAGCTGGACAAGGCATGCTACAAACTGTAGGGTTCAATGCCATGCCCAGACAGCGTTACTCTACAATATGTCGCAATATAGCCACAGAACCGTCAGACCATCGCATGTGGAAGCTTTTGCCGGAAGAATTATCTGCCGATCAGATATTATTCTATCATGAAATTACTTTGTCGACTATAGATCAACTTAAGCGTGGCTATGTGTTTCTAACATCAGCTGTGTTTGTTCTTACTGAGCCCGATTCGGATAAATTGCAGTTTGCCTTTCCCGTGGATAAAGTGGAGATAACAGCCGATACCCATGACAAGACTTTATTCCATGTTCATTTAAAACATGAGCGAGAAGATTTAGAAGAGGTAAGTTGTTGTAAGCTTAACCGCCCTATGCAAAAACGATTGTTAAAATTAAAGTGTGTGTTAAAACCGGTTTTATCCCACAAAATTCCTACTTCAAGCAGACATTAGTTTTAACAATTGGTTTCCCCATGAGGTGGTCACATATTTTTGTATCAGCGAATGTCTGGCAAGGCTACTTAATCAGTAACACACACAGTGCGAAGAAAAGTAACAATATGAAAACGCCTTGAGCACTTTATTAATACGCCTTTATTTATATCAATTTAGATTTGTGATTTAGATTTCCCTGTTCACTTCAATAAGACGAAGCTTTTTTCCACATTACAATGTTTTCTGCAGTCCATAAATTTTTATTATACCCTTCACTTTAAGTGTGACGGGTTTATCATTCCGTGTGTAATTTCTTTAATAATCATTTCTGAAAAAAAATTTATGTATTTT
The DNA here is from genome assembly GCA_963924685.1 of Dexiosoma caninum. Classification (NCBI taxonomy): domain Eukaryota; kingdom Metazoa; phylum Arthropoda; class Insecta; order Diptera; family Tachinidae; genus Dexiosoma; species Dexiosoma caninum. The sequence goes on along the minus strand of OZ004725.1, from coordinate 78,745,460 downwards.
CCGAAATGTGAAGAATAGAGAAGTTCATTGAGCCATGTCCGTCTGTCTGTCCGCCCGGCTGTCTGTGCGTCCGTTGAAATCAACTTTCTGGCCAAACTCAACGTCACACAGAATTCGTTTTGGTGTCAATCGGTCAGTAATAGACCTGAATCGGTTGTTATTTAAATTTAGTTGAATCAGTTCAATAGTTTCCGAGCTGTAGCCGAAGAAACACCACCATCTCGTTTTTTTACTTGAAATTTTAGTACAAAAACTTCCATAACTTCAAAACGGTTGAATCGATTGAATCGACTCTAAATACCAATTTGATCCGCTAGGTGGTGCTTCGGTCATTTTATAAACTAAATATATTATTTTTAAAATGACTTAACCGATGTTAATGATCGGTACGCAACATATACATATATACGTATATAAATATTTCAGACTGTTAAATTTGGTCTGTATAAGTTTCGAAAAATAGGGCGTATTTCGGTCCACCTAAAGGTTGAACTGAAATTTGGTAAAAATGTTCGGATAGGCATGAATACAAACATGTGTGACAAAAAAAGTTGGTCTAGAGTGCTAGGCGCAAGAATAGGTCAAAATCCGGTCCGCCTAACCGGTGGAAGTGATTTCCGTGAAATTTGGTTTACACGTTGAGTGGGCTATTTCAAGTTATATAGTGGTCTGAAGAACTGGTCCAAATAACTAGATCCAAAAATTAGGTAAAAATCCGGTACTACTAAACGACTAGGTGGAAATTCAGACGAATATGGGATATAAGGTGTAGTGAAGGGTATCTAAGATTCGGCACAGCCGAATATAGCACTCTTATTTATTTTTGAATTATTTATTTCAATTTATTATAGATATTCTTAACAAACAAGCTTCCCGACATACTGATAACTTTTACCGTAAAACTGCAAAACCGCCTTGTTTTACCGAGAACCGCTTACAGTTTTATGGTCAAATTTATTTTTATTTTATTTTTCAATTTAATCGTTAAACTTTTCAAATGTATACACAGCATACATATTTAACTTTGTGTGTTTAGGAAAATAATAAATGGCTTTGTGTAATTGAATTTTAGAATTTATTTATTTATTTATATTCTCGTTGCCATATTTCGAAAATTCGAATGGAAAAATGTAACCTTGAAATCTTTCTAATTTTTATTGTTCTTTTACAAATAATCCATCATATTTCCAGGATGACAGCTATACCAATGAACGTATTATGAATTTCCTACAAACCTCCACTATCAAAATGACTTCTGATTCTCTCTATGATTTATTACAAACTGGTCGCTCCCGATCATCCGACGATTACAGACGCCATCACACTTTGAACTGGTCGTTTTATATAAGTGATCATTTAGGCGAATATATAATACGCTACTTCAAGATATTAAATTCGAAAATGATAAAAAATTAAGTAAGTTTTATATCTCCAAAGATTAACACGTCAAATTTATATATTTCTTTCAAAATTCTCTTGTATTATTTTGTATGGGAGCAGTGAAAAATATTAACTAAAAAAAAGACTGTATTTAATATATTTAATATTATGACCTTGTGTATGTATACATGTTAAATTCATATATGTACATACATATGTACGAATTAAGAAAAATTGTTTTATGGCTCGATTGTGGACAGCAACCAAACTTTAGTTGGTTATTGAGGTGGCAAACAAAAATTCCCGGAAAACACTAATACGCTACCAAACAATTACAAGCGCCCTTTATATAAAAAATTAGTAAAATTTATTTTCCATATGTTATATGTACATATATCTTAATAGATGGGCAGAAGTTAGCAGATGAAGAGTGTGCCTAATGCCGCCACTTTACAAAAACATCTGAAGTTTGGCTGTCATCTATAATCAATTCCTTCCTTTAGTATACTAAACAATTTTTAAATTAAATTAACTTTTTATATATTTTATTAAAACCTTGCACATTGTTTTATATTTTGAAACTGCTGTTTTCAAAATTTGTTCTCAATAGAATATTTGTGACTTTTGGTGGTAAGTTTAAAGAAATATTCGCCCTTATTCCACTCGGCGTCGTCAATATCGTCGTCAATCTGGAGACAATACCACTTTAACACAACATCAGTACTAATAAGGTATTCTGTTGCAGGTTTAGGACGACGTCAATGTTGTTTGTATCAGCTGATTCATTTTGTTTACTTATATTAGGTCTGTTCCAAGTGCATAACAAAAGTCATATTCAAATATATGTAGATATCATTCAATGGTATCAGTCTAAAACTTTGGGACTTATAACGAATGCACCCTGGTATATACGAAATAAAAATATACACGAAGAGCTCAATATTATGCATGTTAAAGCGGTAATAAGAAAATATAGTACAGATTATCTGAACAGACTTAACAATCATCACAATATTCTTGTAATAACTCTTCTAGATGTCAGTGATGAAGTGAGACGTTTAAAAAGACTGCACATATCAGATCTTCCTTTTCAATTTTAAAATAAGTAGAAAATTGTTAAATTAATAACTATTATTCATTAGGCTGCAATATTTAAATACTTATCTATATGTAGTCGTATGTAAATATATTAATTTCTCTGTTAATAGTTAAAATTTTATACATAAAAATATATTGATTTGTTAAGTTGTAAGGAACTTAACATTACTGTCCATTTTTAGTATTAAGAGAATTTGCTTATTATTTTGATGTAAATAGATTGCAAATAGACATGAATTAAAAAAAAAACATACAAGTATACTGTAAATTAAAAATTAATAAACAAAACTTGAAAATTTGAACGATTTTCAAAAAAACTTATTTTTGAAGATAAAAACTTAAAAACTTTTTGGCATTTCAAAAACCTTGAAAAATAAGGGAAAACTTGAAAAATGGTAACGCTGATTCGAGGTGATGTTGATTGTGAGGTTCTGAGTACATTAATTCTTGCGTTACAACCAGACGAAGACGTACACGGAAAAAAATAAAACAAAATTTTAATTAAAATTGTATAATATATACGATTCTAATTGTGCTTTTTCCCTTATAAACTATATGTGAAATTTATTATTACATACTTTATGATATTCTCATACAGTATGAAAAATATCATAAAGCATTTTATTACAAAAGTAACTCAAAAATAGATGAGAATAAAAAAGCTAAAAATAGAAATGTGAGTATGTTATAAAAGTAAACTCATGGATTGTTATGTTTTTGTTTATAGATTTTTTGGTTTGTATGTTTAATGTTCAAACAATTCTCGTTTGATTAATTGAATTTTAAACATATAGATCTTGGGTCTATATTCAGACGTTGGGAAAAATCCACTGATGAGCTAAGTAAGCGTTAGCGAAATAGTACTATATGGATATGCTTTCCTCCTCAATTTTTGAGTTACTTTTGTAATAAAATGCTTTATGATATTTTTCATACTCTATGAGAATATCATAAAGTATGTAATAATAAATTTCACATATAGTTTATAAGGAAAAAAGCACAATTAGAATCGTATATATGAATAAATATTCCCAAAATAAATTCAGTTAATATAAAATTGTATAATGTAATTTTTTGTTTAATAGTTTTAAAGATACTTTTGCTACTTTCACAATTAATTAATTAATCTTGTGCATGATTTTTAATGCTTCATATGATTATGGCAAATTAGAGGAACTTTATATGTGTAGTGTATTAAATTTTTTGATATAAAATTACTTGCTGATTATTTTATTAATTTATTTCTTACCTTTTTTAATACTTTTTAAATTAATACTCTTTGATTTAACATTTAATATACATTTTTATTTTAATATATATTTTTCTTATTTACATATCTAGTTTTACAGTGAAAAAGTTTTGAGTCGAAAATGTCTTGTTCAAACACATTTGTAACTAAAACTTTGGCTTCTCTTGCTTAAGCTGGCGGTACATGACATGTTCTTTACATCTGACTTGTCAGTTCTGTGACTCATTAGTAGCTTCACATGTCTGTCTATCTGTAAAAGTTATTAATAATTTACAGATGATGGATGCCCTGCCATTAAAAAAAAATATGTTTTAATCCGTTTAGATAACATGTATTTTACAGTGCGAATTTTAAATGTCAAGTGTATAAAAATTTAATAACAACAACATATAGAGTAAAGCCAGCATTACAAATCTTCTTATCGGTAATATGCAATTTTTCTTATGCTGGACACACATTTAGGATGAACGACGAATTTAGTTTAGCACAACGAATTCTTTGGTTAAAGTTTGTTGTGTAAATTCGCTGTGTGTCGCACAATTACGACGAAAAAATTACAACTGTCATAATCGGCAAAATTGTTTGTTGTCTGTGTTACGTTTTATAAAAAATAATTACATCAAAAAAATTAAATATTCACCCTTATTCTGTGTTTCGATTCGGATCGAAATTTTCTCCGTTTGCCAACTTTGGTATTCTGCGTTCCGTTTCTTTTCGATTGTATATATTCTGCATTACGATCGTAACTACGTTTTTCTAATTTGTAAATTGACTACCGGAAAATTTTTTGATTTTTGTTTGTAATGTAAGTAAATGTAAGTATGAAATGCAATAAATTAATTTTTTAATTTTTTTTTTGTTGTACTGAAATGTTAAAAATTTATTTTACATCTGAACAGTACGAAAAGCCGGCGGGTTTCTCTCTCTCTGCTTTTCAATTCTTGACTCTGTATTCTGGAGCGCGTTATTTTCCTCTTCTAAAAACAATGCCGCTGCCGTCGATTCCAATTTTTTTTGATATTAAAATAAATAAACTTTATATTTCTTCTACAATGCTGTATAAACATTTTAAATACCACCTCCGACACCACAGGTTTCTTCAGACTGGAATAGTTTGGGCACAAACACTGTTTTCTTATATTCTGCCTTTTTTTGATTTCTGTCCGTATTTAACTTATATCAGTATATGATGTTATAGTTCCCACAATATTAAATTTTTTATTATTTATTTCATTTATCACAGTTTTTTTGTACCTAATTTAAGTTTTTACTAAAATGTTTACAAAATTGCTTGTTTTTTCTGTTCCTATTTCACTCATTTCATATCAAAGCGCCTGCTTTAAACATACTCTTCTCTTCTTCTTTTTCTTTCGATTAAGTATTTTTGCAGAATACCTGAATGTGGGAACGTAATCGAAACTCAGAATAAGGGTGATTAACAAAAATGAATTGAAAAACCATTTTATGGTAAATAATTGTGTATATTTAACATATTAAAAATTAAACAACAATTAAAATAAAAATTAACTTTATTTACTAACATATTTAAAAAGCAAAAGGAAAAGCGCTAACTTCGTACTAATTTGTTCGTCGTTCGATGTCGTTGTTGTTTCTAATTTTCATATACAGAAATGTGTTTTTTTTCTGATGACGAAAGATCGCAACGAAAAATTCTTCGTTCATACCAATTGCGTTCCCAGCATTACTCAGTGTATACATTACAGTATGTGTGTGTGTATGCAGACCAAAAGCAATTTTATCAGCCTTTTTTGTTTTTAAATTAAAGTAAAAACGAACGCCTACATATACTTAGTGCAAAGCGTGGGTGTGTCTTTTAATGCTAAATAATATGTGTGTATGTGGATTTCTATGCAAAACCAAAACGTGCCAACCGGGCAGTCAAAAGGAGCTAAGGAGTTTTTTTTCATTTTCGATAATTTACAGGCAGTGAAATAAAAATTCTGTGTGATAATTGCTAAGAAACGAACTAAATCAAAGACAAAAATTCCACATTGCACTGACACTAGAGAACAAAACAACGTGGTATTTTCGAAAGTACCTACCTACACCTTCACGTTAAGCGTTCTTTTTGTTTTTTTTCACTGTGTGGGGTTATCAGTATATGTCAATTATTAGCGTTTCTTATATGTATTAATTTTATTAAAAGAATATGAGAATTTTTATTATATTATTTTGCTCTCCTTTTTAATTTTTATTATATTCTTAATTGATTATTTTTTTTAATTTTTTTCAATTTTAATTTATTAATAATATAATAATAAAAAAAAAATAAAATTAATTAATTTCAATAGAATATGAGAATTTTAATCCCCTCAGAATGCTGCCTCAGAATGCCAACGACAATTGTAATTGCATGTGTGTATATAGATATATCGTTACATGACACGTAAACCCATATATGTGAGACAAAGATTTAAAAAAAAAAATTAAAATCTGGGTCCAAATTACGACATTCGATTTGAATCAAAATTTTAAACAAACTATTAATAAAATTTTCCTGCGTTCGATATCGTAAAAAAACGTAACCGCTATTTTCTGCACTAATTATTTAATATTTCGCGGGATATAAAAGTCAAAATGGATTGAAGTAATAATTTATTGAAAACCGATGGTGAAAAGTATTCTTCAATAAAAAAAAAATTTATAGAATTAGTGGTTACGTTTTTTGGGGCAAATATGTGCCCGTACCTTTAGTCTATCATTCTGGAGGTGCGGACTCGATGCCCCGCGTTCTTCTAGACACTCTATAGAGCTTCGTCAAGTTTGTGTTGTTAAAAAAAAAATAAACAAACAAATAAACAAAAAATAAGCAAAATAAACAAATAAAAGTTTATTTTACTATCAGTATTTACAAAAATTGTACTTCCAAGCAACTTTCCATACATTTGTTTTATCAGTTGTGTACGCTTTTTTTTACGCTTTTTCTTATATAAATTGTTAGAAACTTTTAATATTTAAAACACGCGTATTCATTACCTCCCTTTTACACGGCCACTCATGTAAACCCTTGCAAAAGAACTTTCATTTATGCATACACATACACACACACACATTGAAGCCTCAATACTTTGAAACCTTAAGAAGTCACTTAAAGGAATACAAATTTGTACACTGGCAAGCATTTTTTTTTTTTATTTATTTAGTTACATGAAAGGAACAGCCATAAAAGATTAAAAAATGATTCAAAGCAGTTGCTTTAAATACTGTTGGTGGGTCCCTGGGGAACTAAGGTCAGGTCAGGAATTTTATGTTTTCTTAACTGTTAGTTAGCCATTTAGTTTTTGTGTTTATATTTGTGAAGAAGATGTTTGGAAATTGCGTGAATAGAAAATGTATGATTACCCAAATCGGGAATAATGTCACGTGCATGGGCACTTCAGATTGAATACGAAATTTTAGACATCTAAACATAAATAAATGGTACAAATATAAAACAGTTTTGTTTATAGCAGAGCAGAAATTGTTATAAGCAGAGCTGTTAAATTTTGATTACGATTAGGAATCAATTAGATGACATTTTAAAAACGATTGTACTTTTAATTCTTTTTGATTATTTGCAAACATTTTGAATTTACATTACTTTATTTATTTAATAACTTCGGCAAATCGGTTGATATTAAAATAAGTTACAGGTTTGTAAGCGAGTGCTGGTACAAAAACGGGTTTATTTTTACCCGCAACTCAAGATTCGACTATGCACATACTCGACTTGGCTAATTACACTGAAAAAATAATAATCAAGTTTTTTCCAATTAACTCTTTGCTCAGAAAATTTTTTTTCTCAGTTAATAATTTAATTAAATCCACGTTTATTTTAATTGATTATTGTGTTCTGTCAAGAAAGTGCAATCAAAATGGTAAAAATTATATATTTTTTCAACTAAAACTGCGTTTTTCGTAATAAGTTGAAATGTAATTATTATTTTAATTGAATCTTGGTATTTTTTAATTGAACCTTGATTTTACTTCTTTCTGTGTATACTTATCCATACTTAACTCAAACTTGGTACGGATATGTTGAGTATGAGTATCAGTATGAGTATAGTTCGATTTTGATTCATACATACTAAAGTGTGGCACAAACACCACAAAAATATCTTACAATCATTTCATGAAATTGCAATTAGTGTGTATGTATTACTTGCTCATTGCAAAACACATACTTCCAAAAATATTTCTTTTGTTCCACGATCAAAACATTGAAGAAGAGAACACAAGTACAACATAACAATGTTAAAATAAAACAACGCTGAAGTAGAAGAAAAATGAAGTGGAAGATCAAAACTATTTTGGAACATTCAAAACATGTTTGAATAACTCGTAGACAAACTTGCAAAGAAACTTTTGCATTTTTTATGAACATAAAAAATCGAATGTATACAAATAAAATAAAAATATCACAATTCATATTAGGTTTGAGGTTCGTTTGTAAGGTTGTTTAAAGAAAAATATTTAAAATTTCGCAAAAAATTTTAAAAACTTATAATTTCACCTACATTTAATGCATCCATTTCAATATACATACATACATATATTTAAGGTTACTAAAATTTAGAAAAATCACGAAAATGAGAAAGTTGAAATTATGAAAAAAATTATATACGTGCTTTTTACGCTTTTTTATGTTTGTTCTTGTGTACTCCATGCTTTTGGTGTAATTTACCGTTTTTTTTATTTCATTGTATGTTTTTGTTTTGATGTTCTGCTTCATTTGAACACACAAGCACAAACAAAACTATAGAGAGAAACTTTTCAAATGGTGCTTGTTTTGTTTCAATGAGAGTCATGTTTTGTTATGCTTGTTTTGTTGATAATGTTTACACTGGAATACACGGCTTGGAAGTAGTGTGCTTTAGAATACAGAACTTTCAATACATTTTGTACAGCTCTTTAATACATACTCATACATGTTTGGCCACAACTGCTTAATAAATACTTTTGTCATTCTCTGCTTCCTACCATTAATAATTGAAATAGAATAAGGTGTTCGTTAGATGTCATCGAAATTTAAAAATAAATTTAAATATAAAATTTGTATTGCATTCTTGATTACCAATTTATAGTTTATCAATTTCAACTAGAAAAGCAAATCATTTAAAAATAGTTCTCTGCCTCTTCAAATGGAAATTAATAATTTCCAATTTGTTTCTTAAATACAAGTCCGTAATACACGTCATGAAATTTGCATTAAATGCGTACAAAAACACAGAAAGTTTGTTGCATTGAGAACAAACAACGGGGAAAAATTACAATTTCTTAAAGCCAAGTTCTGTCGTTATTACGACTTGTTGTAGTCTTCTTACCACCAATGATAATCTCACCAACACTATTAACAATTGTTCCGCTTTTATTGTTAATTGCAGTGGCATCTTTAACACAATCGCTCGTACATGGCTTAAATATGCCAGCAAAGTTAGTGTTGGTGTTGGTGTTGCTGTTTAAGATTAAATTTAAATTGTTGTTTATTTTGATGCCAGCCTTAGTGCTGTTGCTGTTGCTGTTGCTAGAGCAGTTGTTAATGTTATGATTTGTCAAAGTGGTCGTATTATAAAGTAAACTTCCGTTTCCGTTTGTACAATGTTCCTGAAAATAATTTAAGGTTTCATTGGATTGTGGTGCTTGTGGTTGCTGCTGTTGCGATATGTTGAGGTCTTCTTGCATTTGAGAGGTGTGGTGTTGTCAAGACACAAATGCTGTAGTATTTGCTAAGTGATTTGTATCTGTAGCACCATTGTGCAATAATTGTGCAGAATTTGTGACCAGGGATGTTGTGGCTGTAGGAGATGAAGGTGGCAGTGATGCTGCTGCCTCCGGTGTGGTCCAGCGCACACTTGATTTGTTTTGGTTTATTTTAATGAAATAATCTTTTGAGTTGTTGGCCAAAGACAGTATACTGCCTCGTCCCTGCCCACTTAATGCCAATAATTCATGCGAGTTCTTTGTACAGTCAACACCCGCACTTCTTTTAAGACTGCATAGTTGGTGATATGTAGCGTCATTGTTATGATGATGCTGATGATGATGATTGCCAACACTTGAAGTAACGGGTGCGGAGTGTCGAACACCATCACGTTGTGGAGTTGCTATAGACGAGCTGCGTAAAATACCTAAATCATTAAAAGATGTTTTTTTTTTTTTTTTTTAAAGAAAAAGGAAACAGTTAATGGGGGATGCATTAGTTTACAAATTTTTTCTGTGTGTATTTGTTGAAATTGGAATGGGGAAAATTAGTTAATTTTTTTTTACACTGAAAACTGCTGAAATGAAGTTTTCCCATTTAAAAGTGATGATGTGTAGAAAATAGCTTAGAAATGAGTTTAACTCATTAAGTTTGGGGAAACAAAAAACAATTTCAAGTTTTTTTACTGCCTGTTCATCGAAGAGGAGTGTGAATACTCGTTCGGCTATTTATATTGGAAACAACAATAAAAAACTCAAATTGTTCTTGTTTACAATATAAATGATCGAACGATTATTTTCACTCGGCTTCTATGAACAGGCAGTTAGTTTTTTTTTCCAATACTTTTAAATACTCTAGAGATATTTGAACTCGAATTTAATGGAACAGGCCATAAATACAATTTGGTAATATTTTTTAACGTGAATTTTACCCTAAAGGAAAAGTTATATCCCACGCGTTCATTCGTCGACCATTATCATATTATTACACAACACGCTTTAAAAAAGCCTTAACGAAACAAATAGAGTTTAGTGAAGCAGCTCCCAACAAAAAACAAAAAAAGCCCAAGTCGTAGAAAATTGACAAATAAAATATTTAATTATCTAACCAAATTCTTGAAAAAAGCTAAAAAATTTCACATGTTTATACAAGAACTCCCAAAAAATAAAAATAAAACCAAAATGTTGAGTAATTGGAAGACAGGTTTAGAAAAATTAAATAGATTTAAAATCAAATAATAAAATGTTTGTTGTATAAGGAAAATGTTTAAAGAACCTTTTTGGTTTGTTTTGTTTGTATATTTCGTGATTCTCAAATATTTTTTGAGAGTTCTTGTATAAACATGTGAAATTTCTTAGCTTTTTTCAAGAATTTGGTATTGCCCAAAATGAAATGTGCATATAGACCAGCTAAACCATATAACAAATAAATAAATAAATAAAAAAAAATAAATAAATTTTCGGCAACTCATATTTTCCCAGTTATGTGCCGCTGAAGTTTTTATAGGAAATTATTATTCAAATTATTCGATAACAAAAGAACGCTCAAACTACCTGTTCCTCTAAAAGCGAACCAACACTACTTTCGAATAATTATGTACAATGAAAGTGAAAAGAGATTTTTGGTTTTTTACAATTCACGTCTGTTGTGGAAATCATGTGATTTGAAAAAGCTAGATTTCTAGTAACAAACTCTTCCGAAAAACTGACTTATAAGATTTTCTAAGGTATAGATGCGTAAAAATTTCCATTCAACTTTAATTTTTGAATCGCTTCTTCTTTCACTAAAAAAAGGTCCGCACAATTTTAAAATTTAATATTGACACATTTTCCTAAAAAGGGCAAGGTGATTGTTATGTTGTATGTTTTAAACAATCTTACCACAGTGCGAGATTCGACGATTTTTTGGTGAAGCCGGACATGTGTAAAGGAATGAACGTTGTGTATCTGGAGAAATTTTAAAAATTTTCGTTTATTTAGAATCACGAATGGAATAAATTTAATAGAACATATTTACCATTTCTTTTAATACGATTGTGATCCGGTGAACCCGAACATGAATAGCGGGATGTCATTTGTGTGCGTCGATTAAAACCTGCTCCCTCTAAATGGATGAACGGGCACCATCGAAAAAATAATTTAAAACCAAAACGGAATCTGTTGTAAATAAAAAAAAGTGTATGTATTAAAATTAAGGAAAACTTAAAAAAAATATAAATATCTATTAAATATTTGGCGGTCTATGTCCGATTTCTAGCAGAGATTCCGTTCTGTATCACTACAACACGTTAAGAACAGGTATCACAATGGAACCATAACAGAATTGGACCAAAGTTCAGCAACCTGCCGAAGTAGCGTAACGTAAAAAGGTTTTATTAAAACCAGGTCCCAAATTCGATATCGATCGAAATGCCTATACATACATTCAAAATATATTTATTCAAGATTTATTACTTATCTCCGTACTGTCAAAAGTTGTTTACATTTTTCATTCACAATTAATTTTTTTGTTTTGTTATAATTCCTTAGATTTTTAACGGAAAACTTTTATTTAATATTTTAAATGCAAAAAATATTTTTAAATAATATCCTATTTTATTTCAACTTTTTTTAATTTTTTTTATTATTTAATTATTAAGTTCGAGGTTGTTATCCTTTTTCTCTCGTTATATTTATTTTTATAAAATATATTATTAATTTTTATAAAAGCCACCTGACAAGTGGCGAAATGTACAAAATGCGCATAGAGTACTGATGATGGAAAGTTGGCGACTTTCGAAAACGCCATCTGTTTAGCCTGTGGAAGTTGGTATTGATTGATGTTGCTTTTCCTTTGTTCGCTTGGAATTCTGTCTCATGGCTAATAATTTCTGGCTAAGAACTTAACGAATTTTAGCCTGATTAGCATTTAATAATAAACCAAAAATTTACTAACAACCACCAAAATACTCGTAATAAATATTACTATAGTAATATTTTAATTAACACATGGTATATCTGTATTAATAATTTTTATTAATAAGAATTTAGTTTATTTTATGGAAAAACTATGAATTTGTGTATGTTTTTATTAAAAGAAATAAATATGAAATGAAAAAATTTATATTTGATTCCTGACGACTTCTCATGATTATTTTGACGATTTTTCTCTCGAAATTCAACGAATTTATTCCTTACGCATCTGGCAACTTTGCTTCTGAAGCTGGAATTGAATTGGTTTTTTTCATTTTGCAAAAAAGCAAAAACAATTTCAGGCAAATGTAAATGACAACAAGAGATGAGAATTCAAAGAAGAAGAAAGAACAATGAGTTAAATTTAGTTTCGGGAAGTTTTTGTCACGTACCCGTCGTAAATTCGAGAGGAAGCGATATTTTATTAAATAAGTTTTATGTTATACAAATACATATCTATCAGAGTGAAATAATTCAATAGTTGTTGTGCAAAAGTTGCAATTTGCATTAAAATGAAAATAAAGAATAAGAAGCAAATTCTTCTTTGTTTCAAATGGCATATAAAGATGTATGTATGTATGCATGTGTGTGTTTGTGTGTGTGCTTTTTATTTTCAAACTATAGTTTGAAATAAGCTTGTTTGTAATAAAAATGAAAAAAGAAAATCTTAATTTAATAATATTTTTATATAAATAATATGATCGGATCGTTCGGTTTGTTGCTTTAAATGTTAAATATGGAAAGAAAATTCCAATCGCCTTGTTTTTGTTGCACACCTGTTACCTTCTGCGTTAAGTTCAAGGTTATCACACTCCCCCGGAAGAAGTTGATCTTCACATACCACCATGAAATGTAAGTAAAATAGTCAATTTGTTAAGAAGAAGTAGCAGAGGACATTTGCCAACGAGCGTCTTTTTTATCTCTCTTTTCAAGATAGTTGATAATATTGATGTTTTTTGCATTATTTCCCTTTATGTATTTGCTTTGTTTTTCAAATGCATACGCATGTAGTTATTTTGCTTCGCCTTTCTATTAGTCTACAGCACTACTTCATCGCTCTAAACTTTATTCCTGTTAATGTGGTAGCACTTTAAAATCTCCTTGCTTAGTGGTGAAGATCGCAACTAAATGTCTTGCACCTTAGCTAATTTCAGCACCAACCAAAAACGCATTAAACCTTTGACGTTCGGCTCAAAAATACGTTAGAAATTCTTGTATCAGCTGACGGGCGAATTTTCTAGTGAGTTTACCTGGTAAAGAATTTGCCTTGGTCAAATTGTAAGAATTATTTTGACAGTACACAATGATTTTTGGTTGTTGTTGTACTCCTGAGTTTACCTGGTATCAATTCGCCTTGGTATAATTTAATAATTTTTAAAAAAGTTTAGCTTCACAGTGTGTTCATTATTAATGCAAGAGAATTTCACTTATGTTTCACTAATTGTGTGTTTATCGATAGTGTACACTGTGCAGAGACAAATAGTCAAATGCTTAAGATTAACCTGTTCTGGGAAAATCACACTGACAAAGGTTGTGTTGATACTCTGGCGTGCGTACAATACTTTTACTTAAATGCAAAACATTTAATAGTTACTGACATGATGACTATGAATTTCATACAACCCATTGCAGTTAGTTACATAGTTAAAATCACAAACCACACATTGCAAACAACCATCGATTTATCCGATAAAAATTGTAACATCTGTCTTTATTAAACTTTGCTTAATATTGTACGTATGAACATATGTATGTACTCGTACATGAACAGAACCACATCTTAAGTCTGCTTAAGATTCATTTTAGGTTTTCAGTCCTTTTGCATACATTTATATACAATTTTCAGTTAATCATAGCAAGCGAACGTGCATTTTACTTCTTCTTCATCAAACACACCTCCTACAATAACACCTTTCCCAGAGTCTTGTATACTGAAGAATAAGTAAAAAAAAAGAGAAAAGCACATGGTAAGAGAATTTAAATACTACCGCGAATTCATCCAGCAATAAATAATCGGATTGTACATGGAATTACTCATCGCCAGCCAATATATTAGTAAGTACACTTCTTGGATAAAGGGTGCTTCCGTTATGGCGGGATAACACGACGTTAATATGAAGTACGTATGGAATGGCAGCCAGCATACCGCAAATATTAAAACCACAACAATCATCATTTTCACCACCTGCGTATCGAATAAATGAAATATGAAGTTGGAAAAATGAAATAGTTAAACTGCTTAAATGAAAAGTATTTAGTTTTATATAATAAAATTAAATAAGTTTGAAATGTGTTTCAGTATGTTTCTTAACATACAATTTTGATTATATTATTAATTGATCTTTTTTATTATATTTTTTTTTAAATATATTTATTAAGCTTGAGGTCTTTTTTTAATTTTATTTTGTTTTATTATTCGATATTTCGTTAACAGCTTGTTAATATGATCAGGAATAATAGGAAATTATTATATTTTATTATTATATATAATTTCCTATTATTCCTGATGATGTTAACAAGCTGTTAACGAAATATCGCATAATAAAACAAAATAAAATAAAAAAAAGACCTCAAGCTTAATAAATATATGTATATCAAAAAAAAAAAAAAACTTAACAGACAATTCAAATCGATTTTAACTTTCTATGAATATGGCAGTAAATATTTAAAGTAAAAAAAAATCGTCAAATTAGAATATTTACGAGTATACATTAGTGCTTTGCATTCCCGTTATCCTGCACATTTTTCAGTAAAATAATCCCGGGAAATTTGTGCGGGAATTTTCTTAATTTTTTTGTTTTACTTTGTGCGCACACTTTGTTTGCACAGAAAAAATAATTAAGTTTTTGCTCAGAAAAATTTTTTTCTCAATTAATAATTTAATTGAATACACGTTTATTTTAATTGATTTTGGTGTTCTCTCAAGAAAGTGTAATCAAAATGGTCAAATTTTAAAATTTTCTTCATTTAAAACTGTTTATTGATTCTGCGTTTTTCGTGATAGGTTGAAATATAATTATTATTTTAATTGAATCTTCGTATTTTTTAAATGAACCTTGATTTTACTTTTTTTTTGTGTGTTTTCTGTTTTTTATTAATGTTATCAGTGCGTTCAAGGCGCATTTTATTATTTCTTATGCAGAGGAGCTGTATAAAAAGCTTTTTGGATTAGATTTTAAAAAAGCAGTAAATAGTGACTGTGTTTTCTTATTGACAGCATATTTTTTTAAAATAAAATTAGAACGGTTCTGCAAATAGTTATGCTGTACTAAAGTCCTGTTTCCAAAGGAACATTTCGTAATATTTTATTCAAACAACACTATACAACAAGCAAAATAACTTTGCGTAACCACTATATTTTTTGATGCGCTACGGTCGCCTAACTACAAAAGTTATCAGTATTTCAGGTTATTTTTTAACGTAATTTTTTAATATTTATTTTTTAACCTTTTTTATTTCAACAACAATTTATATATATATTATATTTTAAGCTTAAAGGTTTGTTTTTATGTTTATTTGTTCTACTTCCATATTTCGTTAATCGACGCATAACTTCTTAATTTTTTTAACGTAATATTCGACTTCATTTTGTTTTTTATTGTGCGATGTTTTTTTATTCATTTCATTATATCTAGTATAAAATTCATATATCATTCGCTATATAAAGTTATTAATGGAAAAAAAATTGGACATTCGTTATATCGGTTTTTCATTAAAGCGATTTTCGTTATACCGTGATTTGCCTGTACACACATTTTCTAATTTAAATTAATAAGATTTTACACAACAGATATTCCTTCTTTTCTTTAAATTCTAAATGCCTGTTTGAATCAATAATCCCAACTTACTCTTCTTTTGCTGTTAACATTTTGCACCTGACGTGGTGTGTATTCACCGATCGCTTTGGAGCCCCACAATTCAAAGCCAACACGTGAATATGTAACGGTCATTGAAATAATCGGTAGAAAATATGTCAGAATCATAAATAAAATATTGTATCTAAAAAGGAAAGATAAACGATTAGAAAAATATGATAGAAATCAATTTTATATTTATGTACAAAAAATATAGACTTGCATTATATTAATTTAAAATATTTTTTAAAAAATGGAATATTAATAGTGTTTCTTCACACCAAAAGTTAAAACCACAAACAGCTGATTTTGTATTCTCACTAGAAGTTTAATTTAATCAGTTTGTGTAATAAAGTTTAATTTATTTTCTCCGCGATGAAAACATTTTCATTACACTCTACCCTAAAGCTTTTCCTTCTTTTGCACTTTCTTATTCTTGTTTCTGTTGCAGTCAGTGTTTTAAATTTTTGTAGTGACTTTATTTATTAAATTTTCCTTTATTTAATTTTTATTTCATTAACTGCCATTTAAATTGCCAGCTATTTGCAATTTTCCAACTTGGTAGCTTTGCCTTTAGTATATGCATTTGCATATAATAAGGTTGTATTTCGTTAAACCAATTCAAAAAAGATTTTAAGAAGATATTTTTATATCGTAATACCAGGATTTAATAGTTGGTTTAAACAAAGTTAAAACAAACTTTTGCTTTTAAACCAGTCATTGACTACACGAATAGAATGATTGAATGGTTGAATATTTCAGCGATAAAAATTAACTTTTTTTGAATTTCGTTATAAATCGTAATAATTTTGTAATGTAGTTTATTCCTCTTGATATTATTTATGTTGTATTTTATATTGCTTGATTCTATACTATATAAATTGAAATTTCTGATCAACGGTATACAATCATATGCGACATGTTCCGAAACATTTCGTCATTTCGTCAAAGAGATTTGAAACCATAAAAGAACCTACTCTACTTCTGTGATTTTAAAAGTTTCCCTCGAAAGATCTTTAACGTCAGAGCATCAAATGCGTATTTGACAAATAATTGGTAAGCAGTTATTTGTACCGCTCGCTGCTGCCGGAAATATTTTTGAGCCAGTCTCGATTTTAAAGAACTAAAGAGCAGTATTTGCTTTGATCTATAGAGTGTACAGAACAGTGTTTTTTAAATTTTTTGACGAATTTCTGCCTAAAAATTCGGAACGATTGAAGTAACGCAGCTGAAGTTTACATGATCAAGTTTGCATTTAAAATTTTTCACACATACTATTTGAAAAGCTCAACAGAACGTCTAATAAATATACGCATACATATGCAATGTACATATGTATGAAAGAAAGTTCTTTTATTAAAAAATATTACAGTAAAATTGCACTCAAAAGAGGCTCCCAGCTGAAGTAACTCCCAATAAAACTTATAGTGTTTTCACACGAGAGTGGTTTTAAAGCAAAAGTTGGTTTTACCATATAAAAAATATTTTCTTAAAACCATCTGAAAACCTTTATTAAATTGCTTTTAGGTTAATTTAATGAAATACAACCTTGACTCTCATGTACCAAAGGCAGTGCTACCAATTTAAAACATTGACAATAAGCTGGCAATTTAAATGGTGGTTAATGAAATAAAAAAAAAATTAAGGAAATTTTAGTAAATAAGTAACTAAATAATTTAAAACAATGGACGAGGCAGCAATAACAATAAAAAAGTGCAAAAGAAAAAGAACCTACTGGGTAGAGCATAATCAAAATGCTTTCTTCGAGTTGTGTGCCCAAACTAGCCCAAAAAAAATTGCGGTCTGTTTCATGCAAGAAGAACAAGAATATTACTCTCTCAAAACGTCTCTCATTTAACAATTTTTTTTTGTACGGGAACGCTTTCTGGTAAGATTGGAATACCGCGGCTGTCCAATTTATAGTAAAGAGACATAGGGACGATATGATAAAAGTCTATGGGTGTAAATTCTGCTGGAAAATTAAACCTTGAAATAAATACCACTTTTAAATAATAGATAACTCAGTGAAAAATATTAGAAGTCATTGCTTAGCAACTACTTTTAAACTAAGCTGACTTCCTAAACGTATATTTACAATGTATCAATGCAGTATTAAGACCAAGTTGATACATTGTGTAGTTACTTTTTTAATACGTATTGTACTAATACTTTGTATCCATTTTTTAGTGTAATAAAAATATAAATAAGTGAATGTAGAAATATGTTAAATTATAAGAAGACCCGTTTACTTATTTTACTGCGTCGCCATTGTGCTGTGTGTTGTATTTATTTTGCATCTAAATTTAATTGAATGCTTTTCTTGCTTTTACTTGCGTATTAATTACAACAGTGTTGCAAATAGGAACAAAATAAATTGTCAAAATTTTCAGGGTTGCATTTACCAACACACTGCATTGTATTACTACAAAGCAACATGCGTTTAGAAAGTCAGCCCTACTTCCGAAAAATCAACAACTGTATATTTCCGACTTCCCAGGAAGTTATTAATAACAATATTATATTCTTTAAGAATTAATTTTAAAAGCTTTAATTAAAATTACTTTGTATTGAAACACCGTTCGGAAGAAATTATATGTTTGTATAAATACAATTCCTAAATAAATATAGAAGAATGAAATTTAATTTCCAATATAATTTGTTTATTAAATTTGTGACGGCTATTTGCCCAGCATTTGTTTGCCAAAGTATTTAAAAAGGAATTTTTACATTTGAAAAGAAGAAAAGGTAAATGCGTAGTTATTTCTGTACAAAAATTGCTTCAACGATTTTGTAAAAGGTTTTACGACATAGCAAAAGGTTTGTACATACATACATACATATAAACATATTTAACTACACCATCTCAAACGTCTATTGTAAGAAGATGCAGGGCAGGGTGTACACTGTACAGGCAACACCAGTTTGTTACTTTTATTGCTCTCTTCTTTTGTTGATCATTTAATTCCGTTAAAACTCGTACTTACATGTATTCATGATGCGAATAATTTGTTGAACCATCTGGCCACTCCGAGTAGCATACAGTTCGCAGACCATCTCTGGTTGATATTACATCGGTAGTGAAGAAGAACAGCATTGGACAGGAAATAATTGCAGAAACTAACCAAATGACAGCGGCAATTGCCAAATTGTTACGTTTGCTCATACGTGGTTTCAAAGGATTCATTATGGCCACATACCTTTAGAAGAGTGATAATGAGAGTGTGCGATATAGAGGAGATAGAGGGAGAGAAGGAACATAGATACAAATATTATTGCAATGAAGTGAGTGGTAAATGTGTAATAATGAATTTATATACTGGTATAGTACACTGTTCTTGTGCAAGATTAATTTTTAACATGCTATTTCCCAATGTGATAAATAATACCAGAAAATAAATTATCGTCCTGAAAAATCCATTATATAAAAAATAATAACTATTGAATTATAGTTTATTTAAATGAGTTTGAGATCTCAGGTTATTTTGTGTTTTAAATTTAATAAAAAAATAGAAAATATTCATTTTAAAATATTGTGCCTGAAGAAGTTTTACATGGTGAAAACGAAATATTGGAAAAAATTTAATTTTATTAAATTTAAAATACAAAATCATATAACATCTAAAGCTCATTTAAATAAACTATAATTCCACAAGAAAAATGATCGAAGAAATTAGAAGAATATAAATAATAATATGTAAAAAAATTCGCTTAACTTCAGTTGGGTTTCCTTCCTTTCAATAACCAACAACCGCCAAAGAAAAAAATCCTTCAAAATATTATTTGGAAATATACCTGTACTTTTAAAAGCTTTATTAAATTTTATTTTAACACATGAAAGTATTTTTGGCAACTCCATTATAGAATGACCACCAAAAATGTAATTTTACACTTAAAACTGCATGCTTTATCATGCCCAAAATGTGTGTAATTTTCAGCAGAACAGATATACACATTTTCATATGGAAAATATCTCTTTACTTTCAGCTTGTTAACAGCATAACTTTATGCTTTTGTGCAATTATTTTGTTTTTGTTTATCAATAATTAACTTACCTGTCAATAGATATCGCCATCAGAGTAAATACTGAAGCACTTATACTCAGTGTTGCTATGAATTGTGAAATTTTACAGTAGAGTTGGCCAAAAGGCCAATCATTATGCAGCATGTAAATGTAATTGAATGTAACATTAAGGCTCGATACCATGGCATCTGCTATCGACAAATTAACTGCGGAATAAACAGATTTATTAAAACAGAGAGGAACTGGAGAAAAAAAAGACTTTAAAATTCAAACGAGATTCCAATTAATATTTTAAATGTGAAAGTATGTATGTATGTGCGCACATATCGATGCCTTAACTAATGATTTACTTCATAAAAGATGGAATAATCTTCATAAAAATTTTAGTTTTGTAGTTGGGAATTATTAAGGATTTTTTTTAAATTAAGTTTTTAACGATTCTCAGTTGGAAGACGCCAACATTTTTTAAAATAAATTTTGTTTTAAAAGCTTTTCTTTCAAAATATGGAAAAAATCCTACTTAAAAACAAAACTGAGTTAGGGCTTTTCTATATTCAGGTAACGATATGCATGTTTGTGAGTTTGGGATATTTGTTCTAGTGGCAGGCTAAAATCGATTAACGAATTTGAATGAAATTAGGTAAATGGATACCATATGGTACTTTGTAAAGGGATAAAAACGGGAAAGGTTTGGTACTTTTGGTACCTTTACTCTTTTTATTTGGTAGTTTGAAACATTGATAGGTAAGCATATGAAACACACATAGGCCACACATTAAAAAAACAAATAGAATCAGAAGGGGCGTAGGGGCGATTTATACCGCGCGGTAAGTACACATCCAATTTGGTTTAGAAAGAAAATAAGAATTTATTTGAAAGACAGGAACAGTGAGACTAGGGGACAATTTTTCCCCTGCGTTAACTACGCAGTCAATATGGCTGAAATATAAAATGTGTGATATATTGATTCATCTCGTAGTACTCACAGCTTATGTACATATTTGTTTGTGCCAGCGAAATATTTCAATCGGTTTCAATGAAATCTAAAATGTTGATAGAAATGCATCTATTAATATTCGATTTTCGTTATTAGCTTCCAGCATGCAAATGAAGTTGACATTAAAAATTAATTTTTAAATCATTGATGGGAAACACAAAACTACCAATGAAAAGTTAAACTATAATTTATCGACAAATATTTGAACTTTTCTACAAAAAGTGACTTCAACATGTCAATTGCTTTGTGCTCGAATAAGATACTCGTATAGTACATACATTTTCATAACGTCATCGAGACGCAACAGAAAAGCACTCAGCGCATCAGTTTCAAAGTTGAAGCTTTGACGCTTTATTGCTGATTTTAGCAAACGCATGCTTATTTATTTGACATCACGGATGGAAATCATGGTACAATAGTACTTTGTTCGGTACATTGGTACCGTGGTACTATCTCAACTTATTTGGTAAAATTTAAAAATCTGAACGTTTTGTCCTTATCATGGTGAAATACACAAGTTTACGATTCAATAAATAGCGGAACTCACTCTTCGTAGCAGATTTGCTATTTCTGCTACAAAGTGTGACTGTCAAAGTTTCAATTTGAATTCGAATTGGGATTTCTCGCGAACACATTTCTCTGATGAAATTTTGCATAGATATTCAGTTGTTTGTAATTTTTTAAGCGTAACAATAGCCAACCCCAAATCAGCGAAATGCTCTTTTTAGAGAAGGCAAGGAAAAGGATTTTTTTTGTAAAATAATTTTTTTCTTAATGTCCAAATAACCACTGACAACGTTGCGGGCGATATTCATAATTGGCATAAATTCAAAAAAAGACTGTGGGATTGAGAATAATAAAATATTTCTAAAATATTTGGTCTTTCCCAGACCAATATCTGTCGATTTTGTGAAAGTGACACTGAGAGATCTGAACACGTTCTTTGCGACTGTCCTACACTCGGGAGACAGAGGTTTCGCCATCTGGGTGAAATTGTGGTGTTTCACCACAAGACCCCAAATAGTGCTTGGATTCCTTGAAGCCTTAGGATGGGGTGTAATATGAGCGGCTGTGCACAATGGATCTTCTCGACGGCGGTGTTTCTTGGCCCCCATAATTTATTATTAATAAATCAAACAGTTGTTAAATTAAATATAAATTAATTTTTTATAAAATATTTTACTAATTATTTTAACATCAGTCCCATTGTGTTGTGTTCTACTATTGATATGCAAATTTAAAAGGAATTATACGGGTGTATGTTGTTTGAATAGGACTGTGTGTGTGTTTGTGTTCTATTATTGACTTTTTAGGCATCCATGTAAACATGTCATTAACTTCAGCCGTAAAGGAGCTGATGTTTGATGCAGGACAATAGTGGAAACGAAAATACACTAGAGCCTCCATGATCTATGCAAAAATCTGTTTGAAAATTATCTAATCAATCGTACAGATAGGCAGACACGTAATGTGAAGGAGAAGAAACCGGTGATATTATATAGTTTGGAAAACTTAAAAACTATACACAGCTCACGGAAAGCTGCATTGCTGTAGTGCCAAGAAATTGCTTATTTGTGTCTTTGTTTTCATCAAAAATTTAACTTCATTTCCTAAAAGTTTAAATTCTTGGCCCAGCTATCTAAAAATTTTTAACTTTTATATGTAGAAAAAAATTATTCGATCATTTGCTCGGTCCCCATTAACGACGGCAATTGGGGCTTTAGTGTACATCGTTTGTACAAAAAAAATTTCTAATGTTCATTTGCTATTTGTTGTTTTCCAATGATGTTAAAGACAAAGTGCTAGGAAATTTTAAATATGAATTTTATTTAAAGTTTCTTTTGCTCTCCTGAAAAATTTATTAACTTGACATTTTTTTTTTTGTTTTTATCTGGGACCAGCACTCAGGAGATGACCCCTACACATGCGATGCACTGTGCTGGAACTCTAGGAAAGGAATAGTTAAAGAAACGACAGGAGGTGAAGCTTAATTAATTATTTTACAGCTCTGCTTTGCACGTTCTTTGTTTATAGCAGTGTTGAAGGTTCGGTTTAGTAGCCATTTTTATTATTATTTTACTTCGCCGGTGCTACACAATACCGACGAAGGAAGGCGTTCTGATGTGATTGTGGATTGCTATCAGCTGAAGCCGGTATTGTTCAGTGCCCTATGCCTTCGCCACTGAAATCTTCCGACAACAATTGACACACAAAAACACACTAATGCACATGAGAAAAATGCGGGATGTTTTTTTTTTTTTTTTTTTTTTAATAACACTAATTATTTTAAGCCTAAGGTCTTCTTATATATTTTATATTTATTTCAATATTTCGCTACTCCTTTGTGTAGCTTCTTCAGGAAAATTGGTTTTTGTTTATAATAAAAATATTTTTTTAAAAAATTCACAATATATTTTAAAAAAATATTTTTATTATAAACAAAAACCAATTTTCCTGAAGAAGCTACACAAAGGAGTAGCGAAATATTGAAATAAATATAGAATATATAAGAAGACCTTAGGCTTAAAATAATTAGTATTATTAATATAAAAAAAAGGTCAAAAAACTAGAAAAATTATTTTTTTTTTTTTTTTATAATTTTAGTCTTAAACTGGGGTTGAACCCAGGTCTTTTTTGGTTTTGTAGTCAACGTGCAGACTACTTCAGCCATCGCCACCTTCTTGATTAATTCATTAATAATAATTGTATTATTCCTTGTATATGAGTATAGGATATTTATATACTAATTAATATCTAGGAAATCTAACTATTAGCAAACAGAGGGAATTAGAAATAAAATAAATATACTGTAATTAATGAATGAAGTATAAAAATGATTGCACTCATAAATCTAAGCAATCAGTAGAATAGAGTGGGTGGTCCAAATATAATGCACGATGTTAATGTGAAGTTTTATGCCCAAGATAATTTGAAATTTCTTTGTTTCAGTGTTTGACAGTGTTCGAAAAAAAAAACTTTTGTTTTCAAATTTTCCTTGCAAAAATACTTTATAAGAGATGGTGTACTGCGATTTTTTTTTTCAGTTACGGTCTAATGTACATAAATGTATGTATATATTATGTATATTTATAGACTACACATGATAAATTGACTGTGTGGTTTTTAGATCATATTATATTACGTACAAGCCAAAGTTTATTGCAGAAAATAATTGAAACTAATACATTTACATCTAACACATTTAATTAAAAAAATATTTTTATCCTTTAATTTTGTAAAACTAATTAGGGCAGTAATTTTTCATCTAACGTTATTTCTGGATGTATCAAGTAAAGCATGTAGGAAAATAAAATACATCATTAGCGTAACTCATTTTTGTTTTTTTAAAAGGGTTTCTTTTGCGTATTTTAATAAAAACAGCCGACTACAAAATTGAACTTAATATGAAAACGGGAATTTTTTGTGTGAAGTAACTGTCTGTTTTCAATCCATTTACATGTATTGATAACCACACACGCTGGATAAAACACGAAGAACGCTGAACATGAAGGTGTAGCAACCTTTGAAAACATCATGTTGTTCCGTTCTGCTAGTATATGGCAGTGTGATTTACAATTTTTTCTTTGATTTAGTTTGTTTCTTAAAGCTCGTATGACACTACATTTATTTTTTTGTTAATTAATACAAAAATTAATAGAAAGGGACAGCAAAGTAAGAAAGAAACAAATACAATACAATATTTAAATTTTTAAGTGTTGCCTCCTTATTCTCTTTTAATAAGAAACGCTAAAGAAAATTATACGGACCAAAACTAAACTCAAAATCGCAGATATTGTGCAAAAATCGGTAAGTAGTCAACATATAAAAGCTTTTAAGTTCGAAACTCAATTTTAAGTTGAAACTTTTTACATTTTTTTTGACAGTTACTCATTTTTTATCGATAACATTAGTATATGATTTGACGTTTTTGCATTTATCTTAATATTGTTATACTCTTTGAACCTGAATTATTTTCCCACTACAATATATTTGCGCTCTGCTCAAAAATTTGAATAATGCGGAAAAATTGCAGTGCTACAAGGGCTTCAGCTTCGTACACATTATGCAATTTTGTGACATCGCAAGCAAACATTATAATGTGTACGATTGTCAACGTGCGTCATTTTCAAAATGTTTCGTCGTGAGTCATGGCGTTTCAAACTGTTTATGTCTCTAATGTCGACGGTCAAAATAATATGGCAGCATTACAGGCAAAAATGACAAATCATTGCACACATTTGCAAAAATGCCAAATGTGTACTCGGCGTTAGTATGTAAGTATTATATATGTCGATTACACAGGCCAACACTCAATTTGCTTCTTTGAATTTATCAATTGGAGAATCGGTACCAGTGAAGGTGGGATACACATATGATGGCAGACTACTGTAGGAATTTGCAAAGAGACTCTAATCCGGCTGTTAATTCCAGATTGACTCTTAAAAGAAGCTTTACATCCTGTAACTAGAATTATATTTATATTATGTTTTTAATGCTTTGTGCTTTTTTTTATTTTAATAAATCTGTATGAAACAGTTTTACTTCTTTGTTTTTTTTTTAAATTCCTATGGCAAAGTTTTACTTTTTAAATACTTAAAAAAAGCTATATCATGAAAACTAGAGCTGATAGAGAAAAACTGATTACAGATTTGAATTCAGCGCACCCAAATTAACTAAAATCAGTTGATAAATTCAAAGAGGCAAAAATCTTTTTTAATTTTGTCGGGCTGTGTTATCAGCCCTTTTAAAATTAAAAAATTGTAACAAATTGCATAAAGTGAGCAAATTTTTTGCTCTTCGGATAATTGCTAATTGGTTACAATTTGCTGCAATTTGTTGTAATTACAAAAAAGCGATTTATTAAAAAATATTGGCCAAAGACAATACTATACAAGTTTCCACCCCTGACAAGCATATCTATTTCTAATGGCATTTTATAGATCTGGTGTTTAAAGATCTAAGCGATATTCATTTAAATTTCTGTTAAATATTTTACTCTATTCATTTACACGATATAGAGAATGTGTTATTAAAAAGATCCATCCTTTATAAATACTTGCGGTAATTTTTTTTTTGTAATTCGCAAATGTTTTGTGCATTTTTACGTGGTTCTTAGAACTTGTTTGCACTTACCTCTTTTGCTCACTTAATTGCAAATTTGCCAATGTGTGTGCGAACAAACACATGCAGATGCACATGCATACAGAAATGGGCGTTCTTGTAGTTCTAAATAAATAATTCAAGGCATTCGCATGTATTTTTAAGGTTTAATTTACACACAACTGAGTGTTGAAGGAGTTGTAAAAATAGTTTTATTTAACTTTCGCAAAGTTAATTTTTCAATAGAATCTTCGAAAACTTTCAGCCCAGCGTATATTTAATTAACGAAGTGTGTATGTGTGGATTTTGTTTATGTACGTGCCCTGAAGTAAGCCAGGGGTGACTGCGACTTTTGTCACATAAATTGGTGACATTGTCGACAAACTGTCTACAATTTTTTCTTTGTCGAGAAACTTTAGACAGCTAAAACACTATGTTTCTTCTTTTGCCTTTTCTGAAATGTTTCGTTTTGAGGAAAATAAATGTGGTAACCGACAAATTTAAGTGAAGCAATATACACTTACGAGAAATGGAGAACTGGATATAAAAATCAATGGAATCCCATTATTCAAAAGCTTGCGAATCCAGTTATGGCCAATTCATCTTACAATCGTTAATCGCAAAGACAGCGCGATACCATTTACCGTAGTCATATATGTAGGACATACGAAACCCAGGTGTTTTAAAGAGTGCTTCAAAGATTTTTTTGATGAAGTGCTTTCGGTAAAAAATGGATTTATTTTAAACGAAAAGAAAATTAACATTGCATTCCGCTGTTTACCATGCGACAAACCAGTTAAATTTTTATTTGTGATAAAGAGTGTCTGGTGGGAAATTTATATTTTTAAATACAATTATTTCAAAAAGTAATAAACGCTGTGGAGGAAGGGGGGCGCCGTTGGAATTATCGATTGTGCTGATTTGTCAGTCACGATATCGCAGTGGTCGAGTGAGCATCGCGCGTTCGCTGTGGAAATATTTTTTAAGAATAATGATTCGTACGTAATTGCTCGTCGACAATTTTGTTCAAAGTTCGGTATTCGGAGAATAAGTGATGGACCGAGTGTAAATTTAATTCGTTCGTGGGTGCAGAGATTCCGCGCAACTGCTTCGGCTGTGAATGGCCCACGGCCAGGGCCCAGTCGATCCGAAAACATTGAACTGGTTGAAAGCAGTTTACGTGAAAATCGGCGACTTTCAATACGGAAAGGAGCAGCCTCACTGGGACTTCCAAGAGCGATTATTCATGAAATTCTTAAAAAACGATCTGAAGGTTCTTTAAAAAATAAAATAAAAAATTTTCTTGAATTTTTTGTGATGACGATTTTCGCATAATTGATAAACAAAATTGTGGGATCGTTTATTGAAAATATTTCCATTTTAATCCAATAAAGAAATATTTTAAACCAAAAAAAAAATTGTTGATTTAAATTTTATTTTCAACAACGATTTTTGTTGTTTTGTATGTTATTTTTGTTCTGAATGTAATTAAGCATTCGACGATATCGAGTGACATCGTGGGCCGGGCAGTAAAGTTTCAGAATGAACATGAATAATGGAAATTTATTTTTCAATTTAATGTAAATTAATTAATAAAGTAAATTAATTATATTTTTATAAACACAGCCACACATACATATAATATGTATATTTATTCACATTCATAAGTGATTAATGATTGTTCTTGTACATTGAAATTACATACACAATAGCGCGCCGAGCTGAACTGCCTTCTCTGAACGTGACATGTATTCTTTACAAAACTATTAACTTAATGCAGAATTTATTATTCTCATTTATTCTGTCAAACATTTTCTTTCAAATAAATCTAAACAAAAATTATTCATTCAACAATCACATCAATATTGAATGAAACCATTTATGCTTTGAAAATGTTTTGAAAATTTTTCAATAGCAGCTTCGAACTTGATGTATTTCGAAAACATACGAGTATGTATGTTTACAATTGATTTAAGCAAGAAAATATTTAATAAGTACCACAAACACACACGCACAAATATGTAATAAATATTTCATGTTGCAAAAAAGGACATTTCAAGTGGAAATGTCCAGGGAAAAGCAATATACATACAAATAAATTATTAAAACTGCAAGCAATAAAGATAAAGAACTGATATATAAATTTAAGTAAAAAAACTGCAAGAGATTTGTAAAAGTTGTATAAGAAAACTTCTGAGATGCGTACAATGCCTGGCAGTCGGATGTGTTTGAATTTTATTCAATTCGAAAAGAAAAGAGAAACAACTTTCACGAACTAAAGAAAAAGAAAGTTAAAATGGGAAATATGAGTTTTCTTTTTCCATTTCTTATTTTAATTTCGCAAGATGTTTTTTTTATTATTCACAGAAGAAAATAAAAAATACAGGGCTGTCTTTATGGGCACGTCGTGTTCATGTAGGGCTTACGATTTTCACAATTTGCTGATGCTGCTGATATTTTCATGCTTTCAAGCGATTTTGCTTATTTTATAGGTATGTTTGTGCTTATGTTAAAGCTTTTGTTTGCAATTATTTAAATTTTTACGGATCTTGAGGTTTCGCAATTCTCAAATAGTTGGGGGGAATGTTTATATAAACGTGTGAAATTTTTAGCTTTATGGAAAAAAAAATTGATTTCAGTGATCTATTTTTACAGTTCTTTTTGATTTATTTATTTATTCCATAATTGATCTATTAAAACAACAAGTAAAAATCTATTGTTTTATTTGGCAGTAAAAATGGCAGAAACAACGGAAAAAGCTTTAGTTTTGTTTGTTTATTATTGCAAAATAAAAGAAAAAATACTTATATGTAGTTCCTTTTGCACTAAAACGCAATATATTCAGTAGAACTATTATTCTATTAATTTTATTTATTGAAGTATGATTTTAAAATATAATTATTTAATTTAATTTTGATCGAATTTTCTATAGCTGTAGCAGCAAAAACAACACGAGGAATTATTTTCTATTTTCTTCTATCTTTCTTCTTGATCAAGCTGCCAGATTTAAACCTTCACCATTTGACAAGTCAGGGACTGCCACAGAGATTTGTTTTTACGCGTTTAAGTCCCCGTCCATATTGTGAAACATTTGCTGCAAAACTTTTTTGAATTCTCTTTTGAAGCTTCAGCAGTGTCCATACATGAAACTTTTGCTTCATGTTTAGTATTTTTTATTCCTCCCTTCTATCTTCTTTCTTTAATTTTTTTTGACATTTCTCAATACCGAATGTAAATATAAAAGAACTACCCTGTGATAGAAGGTGTGAATATTTTCGTGCTTTTCGTTCGCTTAAGTTATCTTTCTTAGCTCAGAAATAGGCCATTATACTTTTCATTTTATCAGGGATGTGTTTTTGCGTAAGCAACCAAAGTAAATAACAAAACAACAAAAATTATAGCCATTTGCTTCTAATCCGGTTACTACTAGTTTTCATTTTATTTCAAGTGTGGCAGTCGCACCACATCTTATTAGATTTCTCTCTCACAAAGTATTATGAAAGTATTAGACCTTGTGTTATAATGTGAAAGGGCCCTTATGGTAGGATGTGTGGTTATACGCAACAAGGACTCTAATAATTCGTATTGGATATTATTACGTAAATTTGTTTTTGTTAGGTATGCATTGCTTGTTAGGAGAATAAGCATATTGAGTATTGCTTCAGAAAGTTCTTTGTAATGAAATATTGCAGCTCGTTGCCAACATAATTATCCCAGTTGGTAAAGTGAAGTCAACACAAATTTAACAATTTTTGATCGAACTAAGTTTTGCTATATCTTTGTGTATAATTGTTGAATAATTGAAACTCGATATTATAATATTTAATAATACTTCATTTGACTTCAAAAAGTTAAATAATACAAATGGTTAATAAATAAAATCGATTAAAGCTAAAAGTAATAATGTAGATCACGTTGTTAATTGTCTCTATCGCCGAACTAACATGTTCTAATAATTATTACAGGTATGTTATGTTTCAAATAAGTGGAGTCATTTATGCATCTGGCGGTGAGACAAAAAATATTTCCAATTTAAGAGATAATGGCCACCCTAATGTATGTTTCAATTTTTGTCGATACAGGTTACATTCTATTATTTTTATTTTTTTTTTGTTCTCTAGGATTATTAGTCATGCTTATTTGATACACTTTTACAACTTTTATAATCCAAATAAACCCTTGTGCAACACACTGGTATTATAAACAAGATTCTTTAGTATTTTGCTATAATATTAATTTACTTCAGAATTTATTAAAAAAGAAATATTAAGGAAAGGGAGAAACATTTAAGAGAAAATAATTTTTCGTTGAGAAATTTTTGCATTGGAAAAGAATTTTCGCAACAATATTGTTAATATGCATGTCTTTTGTCTGTTATGACCAGGGCTACCAAGTACTTTATCTCTGGCTATATCGTTTTATAAAAACAGCTGATTGCAATCCAATCAGAACGCCCTTTTTGGTCGGTATTGTATAGCATCGGCGAAGTAAAACAATTACAAAAAAAAGGCCAAGAAAACGAAGCTGAATACGTCTGCTTGACATCAGAGGTGCTTCAACGCTGCTATAAAACAAAAAACGTGCAAGAGCAGAGTTGTAATCTGTCATTTCTCTAACTATCCGTTTCCTCAAGTTTCAGCAAAAAGCAGCACATCTGTAGGGGTCATCTCCTGAGTTCTGGTAAACGTGAAAAAAAAATCAATCGCTGCTCAATCTCTCCGCCAACGTTCTTTGTGAATGGAAAATTATAAATTTTTTTTATTTCCCTTTTTTGAAAATTACGGCTTTTGAGTTATATCGTTCTTTGAGTAAATGTGCGATAGTTTTTTAACTAATAACCTTTTCTATAAAAACAAAGTTCTCTACTAACGAAAATTTTCAATAATATTTTGCACATTTAAAGTTTTTCGTAAATGTTTTATGTTACAAACCGCAACAGCGGTAGAAATTTAATTTAATTTTTTTTTTTTTTTTTCTTTGCAAATTTAGTGTGCTTGTGAGGGCTTTTTAAATCGATATTTCTTGAATGGTTATTAATAAAGAATTTCTTGAAACTTCTTAAGAAGACATTATGAATGCGTATGGCAATTTTCAAATATGAAGAAAATCAAAGAAGAAAGGACTTCTAATGAATCGTAAAAAATTTTAAAAGTTTGGTGTGGAATACTTTAGATATGCTTCAACCTTGCAAATGTGGACTATCACAGATAAATTTTCAATACATTTGCAATCCCGTTGCTATTAGTTTTAGTAAAATTATTTGGAAATTCGCAAGCTCGATGTGTCATTGTGTCGTTTGTTCGAGTATAAAATACAACAATGTAAACTTGTTGTTTTTCTAATTTTCATACAGAAATGAAATACAGGGTCTTCCGATAGGCATTTCAGAACTTTGACAACGGCCATTCTTTTGAAGCTCTTTCCGTCAAATTAGATGTCATTTATTCAGTCTGTTTTGTTAAATCACCACGGATAGTGTATTCAACAATACGTACTAATAATAAAGTTATTTTTTTTTGTCAAAATGGTCGTTCAACGCGCTCGGTAGTGCTTCGCCCATTTTACAGTCGCCATAATCGTCCTGTCGAGACACTATTCGCAATGTGGTGGATAAATTTGAGTTCACTGGTTCAGTAAACGATCGACGAAACGCAAGATCAGACGAACACATCGCCGCTGTTCGTGAAAGTGTGCAGGGGAACACAAGTCAACTTTTCGCATACCATAACTTGGAGAATTTTACGTCGTGACTTGGGCTTGCAACAATACGAAATTGAACTGACCCAAAAAGTGAAGAAAAATTACCATAAATAATGTCGTGTGTTCGATGAATGCGCTCTCAAGCAGTTGCCAACTGACCCTAATTTTATTCGAAAAATCTTCTTCAGCGTTGAGGCTCATTTCTGGATGAATAAGTATTTTATTATGAAATAATTTGCAATAAAATTAATGAAATAACTCTCGAAATCGGAAAAGAAATGAAATTAGGCCCAAAAAGAAAAAAAGATCCCCATTTGGGGGTCAATATGAAATTAAATCAAAATATTACCAAAATGCACTAGCTAACAAAAGATCTATGGAATCCGTACTCCAGAATTAATTAATTTACATTAAATTAAGAAATAAATTTCTATTATTCATGTCCATTCTCTAATTTTAATTTCATTTTTAAACACACCCTCTGGGAAATGCCTATAGAGAAACAGTATTGATTCACTACTGACATTGCCACAATTAATGCTGACTTACTATACCGTTTACAATGTTATATAAAATATAATATATATATATATATAATAACACTCAAAATATTCCGTACATAAAATTAAGTGGAACTGCAATTTAAAATAAATAAAACTGCACTTAATAACCGGTCTACTTATTTTTCAGTTAAATTTAACAAAAATTTCATTTATTTTTTAATGGTAAATATTTAGTTTGCTTAGTCCCCGTCCATATTGTGAAACATTTGCTGCAAAACTTTTTTGAATTCTCTTTTGAAGCTTCAGCAGTGTCCATACATGAAACTTTTGCTTCATGTTTAGTATTTTTTATTCCTCCCTTCTATCTTCTTTCTTTAATTTTTTTTGACATTTCTCAATACCGAATGTAAATATAAAAGAACTACCCTGTGATAGAAGGTGTGAATATTTGTTTTTGGATATACATTTGAAGCACAAGGTATAATTTGAAGCAAAATGGACGCTAAGAAGAAAAATTATATAATAATTTTTATATAATTTTATATTTTTTTTTTAAATTTTTGATTATATTTCACAAAAAATTAACAATAAAACAGGGTAGCTATTATTATGATGATCTTAACAGTATACAAAACGAAAAGAAATAAAATGAAACGTCAAATACACCTCATTTCAAAAGATGCAAATAAGAAATTCAACAAAAGCTGCATGTACATGAAACAGCGTACATACTTCCACTCCTCTTCCCCTTCTCGTCAACAAACTCAAAAGTTTTGCAGCAAATGTTTCACAATATGGACGGGGACTAAGCAAACTAAATATTTACCATTAAAAAATAAATGAAATTTTTGTTAAATTTAACTGAAAAATAAGTAGACCGGTTATTAAGTGCAGTTTTATTTATTTTAAATTGCAGTTCCACTTAATTTTATGTACGGAATATTTTGAGTGTTATTATATATATATATATATTATATTTTATATAACATTGTAAACGGTATAGTAAGTCAGCATTAATTGTGGCAATGTCAGTAGTGAATCAATACTGTTTCTCTATAGGCATTTCCCAGAGGGTGTGTTTAAAAATGAAATTAAAATTAGAGAATGGACATGAATAATAGAAATTTATTTCTTAATTTAATGTAAATTAATTAATTCTGGAGTACGGATTCCATAGATCTTTTGTTAGCTAGTGCATTTTGGTAATATTTTGATTTAATTTCATATTGACCCCCAAATGGGGATCTTTTTTTCTTTTTGGGCCTAATTTCATTTCTTTTCCGATTTCGAGAGTTATTTCATTAATTTTATTGCAAATTATTTCATAATAAAATACTTATTCATCCAGAAATGAGCCTCAACGCTGAAGAAGATTTTTCGAATAAAATTAGGGTCAGTTGGCAACTGCTTGAGAGCGCATTCATCGAACACACGACATTATTTATGGTAATTTTTCTTCACTTTTTGGGTCAGTTCAATTTCGTATTGTTGCAAGCCCAAGTCACGACGTAAAATTCTCCAAGTTATGGTATGCGAAAAGTTGACTTGTGTTCCCCTGCACACTTTCACGAACAGCGGCGATGTGTTCGTCTGATCTTGCGTTTCGTCGATCGTTTACTGAACCAGTGAACTCAAATTTATCCACCACATTGCGAATAGTGTCTCGACAGGACGATTATGGCGACTGTAAAATGGGCGAAGCACTACCGAGCGCGTTGAACGACCATTTTGACAAAAAAAAATAACTTTATTATTAGTACGTATTGTTGAATACACTATCCGTGGTGATTTAACAAAACAGACTGAATAAATGACATCTAATTTGACGGAAAGAGCTTCAAAAGAATGGCCGTTGTCAAAGTTCTGAAATGCCTATCGGAAGACCCTGTATTTCATTTCTGTATGAAAATTAGAAAAACAACAAGTTTACATTGTTGTATTTTATACTCGAACAAACGACACAATGACACATCGAGCTTGCGAATTTCCAAATAATTTTACTAAAACTAATAGCAACGGGATTGCAAATGTATTGAAAATTTATCTGTGATAGTCCACATTTGCAAGGTTGAAGCATATCTAAAGTATTCCACACCAAACTTTTAAAATTTTTTACGATTCATTAGAAGTCCTTTCTTCTTTGATTTTCTTCATATTTGAAAATTGCCATACGCATTCATAATGTCTTCTTAAGAAGTTTCAAGAAATTCTTTATTAATAACCATTCAAGAAATATCGATTTAAAAAGCCCTCACAAGCACACTAAATTTGCAAAGAAAAAAAAAAAAAAAAATTAAATTAAATTTCTACCGCTGTTGCGGTTTGTAACATAAAACATTTACGAAAAACTTTAAATGTGCAAAATATTATTGAAAATTTTCGTTAGTAGAGAACTTTGTTTTTATAGAAAAGGTTATTAGTTAAAAAACTATCGCACATTTACTCAAAGAACGATATAACTCAAAAGCCGTAATTTTCAAAAAAGGGAAATAAAAAAAATTTATAATTTTCCATTCACAAAGAACGTTGGCGGAGAGATTGAGCAGCGATTGATTTTTTTTTCACGTTTACCAGAACTCAGGAGATGACCCCTACAGATGTGCTGCTTTTTGCTGAAACTTGAGGAAACGGATAGTTAGAGAAATGACAGATTACAACTCTGCTCTTGCACGTTTTTTGTTTTATAGCAGCGTTGAAGCACCTCTGATGTCAAGCAGACGTATTCAGCTTCGTTTTCTTGGCCTTTTTTTTGTAATTGTTTTACTTCGCCGATGCTATACAATACCGACCAAAAAGGGCGTTCTGATTGGATTGCAATCAGCTGTTTTTATAAAACGATATAGCCAGAGATAAAGTACTTGGTAGCCCTGGTCATAACAGACAAAAGACATGCATATTAACAATATTGTTGCGAAAATTCTTTTCCAATGCAAAAATTTCTCAACGAAAAATTATTTTCTCTTAAATGTTTCTCCCTTTCCTTAATATTTCTTTTTTAATAAATTCTGAAGTAAATTAATATTATAGCAAAATACTAAAGAATCTTGTTTATAATACCAGTGTGTTGCACAAGGGTTTATTTGGATTATAAAAGTTGTAAAAGTGTATCAAATAAGCATGACTAATAATCCTAGAGAACAAAAAAAAAATAAAAATAATAGAATGTAACCTGTATCGACAAAAATTGAAACATACATTAGGGTGGCCATTATCTCTTAAATTGGAAATATTTTTTGTCTCACCGCCAGATGCATAAATGACTCCACTTATTTGAAACATAACATACCTGTAATAATTATTAGAACATGTTAGTTCGGCGATAGAGACAATTAACAACGTGATCTACATTATTACTTTTAGCTTTAATCGATTTTATTTATTAACCATTTGTATTATTTAACTTTTTGAAGTCAAATGAAGTATTATTAAATATTATAATATCGAGTTTCAATTATTCAACAATTATACACAAAGATATAGCAAAACTTAGTTCGATCAAAAATTGTTAAATTTGTGTTGACTTCACTTTACCAACTGGGATAATTATGTTGGCAACGAGCTGCAATATTTCATTACAAAGAACTTTCTGAAGCAATACTCAATATGCTTATTCTCCTAACAAGCAATGCATACCTAACAAAAACAAATTTACGTAATAATATCCAATACGAATTATTAGAGTCCTTGTTGCGTATAACCACACATCCTACCATAAGGGCCCTTTCACATTATAACACAAGGTCTAATACTTTCATAATACTTTGTGAGAGAGAAATCTAATAAGATGTGGTGCGACTGCCACACTTGAAATAAAATGAAAACTAGTAGTAACCGGATTAGAAGCAAATGGCTATAATTTTTGTTGTTTTGTTATTTACTTTGGTTGCTTACGCAAAAACACATCCCTGATAAAATGAAAAGTATAATGGCCTATTTCTGAGCTAAGAAAGATAACTTAAGCGAACGAAAAGCACTCGCTCGAATTCGAATCAATTTGGATTTCTCATTGGCACACACTTTCTTTCGCACTAAGTTACGTATGTCAATTTTGGTATCTTACGTTTTAATAAGTAGAAGCAATGCCAGATCATAAATTATTATATTTCTGTTAAAAGTATTAAAAAATAATACGAAGTTATTCTAAAGCTAATACAACTGCGTGTAAGTGTGATCAGCTGGTGGAAAGTATCAATAAATAAAAGGGTGAGAAAATTTAAAAAAATATTTGTAAATTTTGTGTTTTTTGTTTTAATTTTATAAAAGTGTTTCAGTTGCTGCATTGTTGACTTCTTTAAACTGAAAAAACAATTGTTAAATACATACATTCATATGTATATCATATGAATAGTTTATACTTACCACTTGTTATCCATTTGAAAATACTTTTTTATTGTACTTAGATTTTTTAGTATTATTTTTTATTCTTCTTTTTTTATTTACAAGTATGTATACTCATATGTAAATTCTCTTACGAAAGCAAAACCAAAAGTGAGTGATTTTGACATTTCATTCTCAGTGTTGACAACACGTTCTTAACAGAGAAATCGGATTTTATATGAAAACACTTACGTTTTCATTCGAGTTCTAGATCGAGTCACTGTTCGCATAGAAAGTGTGTAGAGAAATCGAAATCAATGTTCTTTCTCATAGAATGCGAATGAAAGCGTTCTTTCTTAAATCAGAAATAAGCCCTAAGCTTTTTGAAAATTTTAAAAAATGGTGAGAGACGCATTTTGGTCGGATTCATAACATATTGTTTTTACACTATTATACTTTCTCATTTGATTTAAATTGTTGACATGTCGTATTACTCAGTATTACAATGTAAAAGGGACTTAAATAACATTTGTTGTCAGTCATTTGAGCCCTCCGATGATATGCTAAACAAATTTAATACAAAAACCATGTATATGTATATGTAGCACTCAGGAGATGACCCCTAAACATGCTATGCATTGTGCTGGAACTAGAGGAAGGGAATAGTGAGAGAGATGAGAGGGGCGGGCGGCTTCACTTCTGATTTTGCACTTGTTTTGTTTTTTGTTATAACTGTGTTGCAGGCCCTCTAACGTCAAGAAGACATATTGAATTTTGAAACTTCGTGTTAGTAGCTGTTTTTCAAGTAATTGTTTTACTTCGCCGATGCTAGACAATACCGGCGAAGGGGGCGCTCTGATGTGATTGTGGATTGCTATCAGCTGAAGCCGGTATTGTTCAGTGACCAATGACACAAAGCCACACTAATGCACATCAGGAAAAAATCCAACATGTTTTTATGACTGTGCTCGAACCCAAGACTTTTTCGTTTTGTAGTCAACGTGCAGACTAATTAATTTAAAAACATATTGTTTGTGATTAGCCTCGTGTGGCCTCGTTGTTGTTGTTTCTGTTTTTTTTTAACTTGGGTGTTACACACCTTCAAAATTTTAATCCACTCACACTTTTACACTAATACGTCAACCTACGTCATCAGCCATCAACTTAAATGCTTTTTGGCAAACAATAGGTGTGAAAAATTTTAAATTTAAAAATTTAATGTAATACTGTATCCTCAGCGTTACTCAAACAACAAAAAGAAACCACCGAGACGCGAATTTACCGTAAGCAAGCGAACGATAAGAATTGCAATAGTGGGGGTCCGGGTAGTTTAGGAATATTTGATACTTAGTACCAAATATGTTGATACTTCCTGTAAATATAAATAAAAGTCAATTAAAATTTCATGATTAATTTTAGCAGAAACGTCTTTGTTGGTATGGTTCAAATTTGTTTGGGAATGTCAAGAAAATGTACCTGGCAGCCCTGTGCGCTATAGACATTTAACATGTGCGTGGTATTGAGAAAGCTATATACATACATATTAAAGAGCTGTAGAAAATGTATTGAAAGTTTTGTATTCTAAAGCACACTACTTCCAAGCCGTGTATTCCAGTGTAAACATTATCAACAAAACAAGCATAACAAAACATGACTCTCATTGAAACAAAACAAGCACCATTTGAAAAGTTTCTCTCTATAGTTTTGTTTGTGCTTGTGTGTTCAAATGAAGCAGCACATCAAAACAAAAACATACAATGAAATAAAAAAAACGGTAAATTACACCAAAGGATTGGGTACACAAGAACAAACACAAAAAAGCGTAAAAATGTAAACAAGAGTGTTATTAAATAATATCATTTAGAAGGGAAAACACCTTCAAATTTAATTTTTTTTCATAATTTCAACTTTCTGATTTTCGTGATTTTTCTAAATTTTAGTAATCGTAAATACACTGCGTTTCACATGAATAGGTGCAGTGTTTTAGCAACCAATTAGAGCTTGCTGCTCTCAGGATAATTCATGCAGAGAATTATGTTGCACTTTTTATTAAAGGTTTAACAATTGAGAAAAAGAGTATACACAAAGAAGACTTGAAAAAGTTCCGTTAAAAATAATATGTACTTCTTTTTATAATTTGCGAAGAAAATTGTGAACTATTTTTGCGTCAGTTGAATAGGTGCAGTGATTAAAATGTGTTTGTATGGTCATTTGTGTAAAATTTAATTACAAAATAGTTCAGCAATTTTTAAAAACAAAACACAAAAATAATTTTTAATCGATTTTAATTGAAAATGGGCCGTGGTAAATCTTTAACGTTGGAAGAGAAGGCAAAAACTGATGCCTATGATGATCAAGGTCTGTCCGGCGGAGAAATTGCTTTAAAAATTAGTAAAAGCGCTAACGTTGTGTGGAATTATTTAAGAAATAGAGAAAACTATGGCAAAAACATGAAGGGACGGCAAACAATGGCCACAACAGCTACAGAAGGCGAAATATTCTAAGAATTGCCTCCAATTCTAGTGACTCTGCTGCAAAAATCAAAGTAAAAAGTGGTTCCAGTGCTAGCCTTTCCACAGTTAGAAGGATATTAAATACAGCAGAACACTTAAAACGTATTAAGTTGCAGAAAAAACCACCATTGAACCAGCAACGTAAAGAATTACGGTTGAATTTTTGCAAAGAACACATGACTTGGAAGAGTGAGTGGAATAAAGTAGTTTTCTCAGACGAAAAAAGTTCAATTTTGATGGACCCGATGGTTACAACTACTATTTCCATGATTTGAGAAAGGAAGAACGCTTTTTAGCCCGTCCCCATAGTCGAGTAGGTGGTGTTATGGTCTGGGGTGCAATATCGTACTATTAAGTCATAGACTTGGAATTTAAAACCACCAAAATGACAGCAAATTTCTATCAATCTATTCTGCAAACAGCGTTTCCAAAATTTCAAGATTTGTTTGGACCCATCCCATGGACTTTGCAGCAGGATAATGCTCCTATTCACACGGCAAGGCTTATTAAAACGTGGATTAGCGCACAAAATGTTGAATTGCTGCCATGGCCACCATACTCCCAGGACTTAAACATAATGGAAAACGTATGGGATGGGTGTCTCGGAAAGTGTACGAGTCTGGGCGGCAATTTGATGACCGAGAATCTCTAATTGTTGCAATAAAATCGGCATGGTCGCAGATTTCTTTACAATATTTATCGCAACTGTATAACTCCCTTCCAAATAGAATTTATGAGGTAATTTTATCGAAAGGAGGAAGTACACATTATTAAAAATGAATAAAAAATTAAATTAATAAACAAAACTTAATTGTTTTCGTGCTTTTTTTTATAATTTTTTATTGTTTTATAATATGAACCTATTCAACTGACGCAAAAATAGTTCACAATTTTCTTCGCAAATTATAAAAAGAAGTACATATCATTTTTAACGGAACTTTTTCAAGTCTTCTTTGTGTATACTCTTTTTCTCAATTGTTAAACCTTTAATAAAAAGTGCAACATAATTCTCTGCATGAATTATCCTGAGAGCAGCAAGCTCTAATAGATTGCTAAAACACTGCACCTATTCATGTGAAACGCAGTGTATATGTATATTGAAATGGATGCATTAAATGTAGGTGAAATTATAAAATTTTAAAATTTTTTGCGAAATTTTAAATATTTTTCTTTAAAGAACCTTACAAACGAACCTCAAACCTAATATGAATTGTGATATTTTTATTTTATTTGTATACATTCGATTTTTTATGTTCATAAAAAATGCAAAAGTTTCTTTGCAAGTTTGTCTACGAGTTATTCAAACATGTTTTGAATGTTCCAAAATAGTTTTGATCTTCTACTTCATTTTTCTTCTACTTCAGCCTTGTTTTATTTTAACATTGTTTTGTTGTACTTGCGTTCTCTTCTTCAATGTTTTGATCGTGGAACAAAAGAAATATTTTTGGAAGTATGTGTTTTGCAATGAGCAAGTAATACATACACACTAATTGCAATTTCATGAAATGCTTGTAAGACATTTTTGTTGTGTTTGCGCCACACTTTAATACATATACATAAGTATATACTATAAGTACTACTGACTAAGTATTGCACTTGGGGACATACATATGTAGATGACTACTTTGGTCATAGTTTTCTTCAATTTATTCTACTTTCCTTCGCTGAGTTTTTATACCTATGCGGCTATAATTTCCTTTTCCGATTGCATTTTGCCCCACAAAACAGCTACTGAAAGCGGTAGCTCTACATCTTCCCCCTGCTGTATAGCCCGCAGCTTCTTCAACGAAATTTTGAAAGGAGCTCTTTTAATGTACCAGAGTCTAATTTCTGACGCAAAATAAATTTTGTAGAAGACAAAATATTCGAAATACTGCACAAAATTCTAATCTCTAATCTCTAATGTTTTACCTTTCACTAAAACTTATTTCATCATTTTCATTATTTATATTTATTTTGTATTTATAAATGACATTTTATGACATTTTTTAATAATAAAAGAAGAAGCATAGTGTTTTGGCTGTCAAAAGTTTCTCTACTTAGAAACGGCAAAGTGAATAGTGTAGACGTTTTGTCGACAATGTCACCAATTTATGCAATAAAAGTGGTGACTAGGCTTTCTTCGGGGTAATTACAAAACCCAAATGTGCGTGAATAATTTCATAGGTACAGTACAGTAGAATCCTGCAGATAATGTGACTAGTCCTCTAGTTTTAATGGGTGGGAGTAATCGTAAAGAGGGGAAAAGTCACGAACACTTGTCATATAAGAACAAGCTGTTGTTTTCAATGGCATGGTCCATGGCTGCATTATATAGGACCATATTTGTAACTAGTCCACTTCAGCTACAACGGACCACGTAGTCCAATATTATCTGCAGCGAAGTAGAGAAACACGAAGCTAGCAAAGGTACAATAGACAAATATTTGCTCTCAGAAGATCTTCTCGCTGCACAGTCAACGCTAGAACTACTCAAACAGCGGCACCACCAACGATTAAAGATTTTTAGTACTTTCACCACTTACGAATAGGACAGGCATAGTCAGTCACTGGTCACTGAACAGTACCGGCTTCAGCTGAACCTACCCATACGCACATTCGCCGGTATTATGGAGCATATGCGAAGTAAAATCTTTATATATATGTATATAAAAATAACATGTTTGATGGTATGTGTGTGTGTGTGTTGTTAGCTTATGGACGGCTCAACGGATGAACCGTTATGCATATTTATTTGTTTATATCTTGATAACGATTGAATTGAAAGTTTCTGAATATGTATTATCCAAATGGCTTTGTAGTTAAAACAAATCATCAGTAAAAAAAACTGGGAGGGGTTGGACAAGTGGGAGTGGTACCTCCTATACAAACTAAATATTGATTTCATTATATCAAGGGAACGGTTGAAGTGAAAGTTTCTGTATTTGGTCTGAGTAACTGAATGGTCAGTGGAAATCATCATTCAAAAGTGGGCATGGTGCTTCCCATACTAGCAAAATATTCAAAATCTACTTTTTGATTGATTCTGGTGTATTTTGGCTAATTACGTCACATAACAACAGAAGTTCAGCATTTATTTCAGAGAAAAAAATTTTGTTATCGCAAAGAAAACAGCATTAAATTTTTACTATTTGGCTACATTTTGCTAAATTTAGAAATTTTATTAATTTAATATACTAAATAAACGAGACTCAATAATTCCGAATTAGAAGTACTCGTTTCTTAACCAAAATAACAAATACGTCCATTAATAAATCAAATTAGAAACCATTTCCATTAATTTATATTTCTTAAAATGTTTATTTATGTTATTCGTATCGTTTATTTCAGATTGATTAAGGACAACAAGAAAATAAATTGTTATTTATTAATATTTATTTATGTAATCGAGTGCTTGATATGCTTTTCTACTCGTATTAAATATTCCAAAATGTTACGAACATTAACAAATTTGTATGAAATTGAATTTCGTTGACGGCAATCAGAAAATCTGTTTGATTTAATAAAATTACTACTTGAAGTTTCTTCTTTTATTTATAAGATATATGTATGTACATTTTTATTGAGTACTTTTTGTATGAACTCAGTAGAGGGCAGATACGAAGAAAATATTACCACATCCTTCCAAGTGGACGTAAGTCTTAATACAACGTTCATCATTGATTTGGTTTACAAAAGTATCTTTTAACAGTATAATTTATATGAAAGTATATTTTAGAAGTACTTTGTTTTTCTATAAATTACCTACGTAGGATATTATTAGCTATGAAACCATTGCGTTTTAAAAAGTTTTAAATACGATTGGTACAAAAGAAAACATTCTTTTTTATACCACTTCACGGTCTACATTACTCAGCTAATTTTTTTCTTTTGATATTTTTTCTGAAAGTATTTTACAAAAAAGTGTTTCAGTCATTTGCCATTTGCAAATACATATTTATTTTCCGCTGCTAAATTCCTCAACACATACATATTTCTACAAAGTACTGCTTTTAAACATATTCCACAAACTTCTTCAAAGCTTCTTCAAAATGTTCTCAATTGTATAATTAAAATAAAATATATATATGTATGTATGTGCTGTTACTATAGTACGTTTCCGAAAAGATTTTTTTTTCTAAAAAGTGCCTCTAAAGCAGAGTCGGTCAAAATGCCGTCCATGGGGGCTTTGTTATTCTCTTATTTAAACGTAGTTAAACTCATTAAATTAAACAATATTACGCATTCTGGCTGAGCACTCAAAGAAACAGGCTGTGTTACCGTTTGTTGCTTAAAATCAGTGTTGCCACAAAAAAAATTTATGCTCAGCAAAAATTTTTGTTGTCTTATATAAACAAACTGCAAGAAAATATTTATAATACCCAATATGAATCAAACTTACTCAATATTCACACACATCAAGTTTCACTCGTCAAGTCTTAAGTATTTGGAAGAGCGGGGAAGAGGGAATGGAAAGGGGTACAGACTTGACGATAACGTCAAGTTTGTTTCTTTCTCTCTTCCTTTTTGTTTCTCTCTCTCTTGTGTGCATCAGCTGTTATTTTCAGATAAGTTTGTAGCAAACTAAAATATTTGGTTTCTTAACACGTATGAAAAATATAACAAGAAAAGTCCATCAAAGCACATTCAATTTCTATTATTTAATTACAACTGTCGTTTTTATGACTGTAAAGAAATATAAAATTTTATTGAAATGCATAAGAATCGTTGTAAGGTGACATTGCGAACCAAAATCACGAAGGTAAAGCAAAACTAATTAAAATGGGGGAAGGTCTTTACCCGTTGTTAGCGAAATTGGGTTCTGAGACATATTTCTGCAGATATATGTATGTAATAAGCAAAAAAATTACATTTGCAAATTATATTTAATATTTGTATTGACCTATTTATATTTGTGTGTCAACATTTTCTTTATTGAAACAAAAAGTCGAATTCTTTTGACAGATAAACAATTTGAAAACGTATTATGCACAAAAAGTAGACCATACGAATTAAATATTGAAGATGCAATGCATAACAAGACTGATTTTGTAACTTTTTTCCATTTACATATCTAAATTAATTTGCCTTTTAAATTCGTAATATGAGATATAATTCTACCCTGGCAACACCGACTCATGTTCAGAAAGAGAATATACATACATATGTAACACATACAACCGAAAAACGCAATAGTATAGGTTTGCCTATCGCTGCTCTAAAGCATTTGATCGAGTGTGGCTTGGGGCATTTCTGGCCAAACTTATTGCTTTCGGTGTCGGTGATA
This sequence comes from Dexiosoma caninum, assembly GCA_963924685.1. Taxonomy (NCBI): domain Eukaryota; kingdom Metazoa; phylum Arthropoda; class Insecta; order Diptera; family Tachinidae; genus Dexiosoma; species Dexiosoma caninum. Next base: position 78,700,810 of record OZ004725.1, on the reverse strand, counting down.
TCTTCTCTAGATTTATATAGAGCTTTTTTAGGGATCGCGTTATAAAAGTTGTTTTAGACGGAATCTCATCTAACGAGTTCAAGATTAATTCAGGGGTAGCGCAAGACTCCATTCTTTCTCCTACCCTATTTCTTTTCTTCCTTAATGACCGTTTATGTCAAACTTCCAACGCTATCCACGCTTTTGCATATGACAGCGGCATTTGTCACTCATACTGATTTAGTTGTAGGCCAACATCGACTATGATAGCGGCGCTGAGACTGAATATGAGTCCACTTCTGAGTGCTGGCCCCAGATAAAATAAACACCAAATTAATGAAATAACTCCCAAAATCAGAGCACTGAACATGAATGACATAAGACCCAAAAAGAGAGAAAGAACCGCCAATGAGAAATTAAATCAAAGTGCGTTAGATAGCAAAAGGTGCTCTGCATAGCCGGCCTTTGGGCGCGTGCAAACCTTTCCTCGTCTATGGCATAACCGACATTGGTTTCGATAACAATATTTTCTCTGCATAAACGGCCTTCCGACTTTTGTCCTCTTTAGTAAAACGAACAGCGGTTTCACTAACAAAAGCTTTTGGCGCCCTATCTAATTTTCTTCTCATTTGGTGAAGCGCCGATAAACTAGATTTGAGCGAACATTTTTAAGATATTGCAAATAATTGAAAATTAAATAACTCCATAAAAAGAATGAAATAACTCCGGAAGCAAATGAAATGAGACTTAAAAACCAAATAAAATGAAATAACTTCCATATGAAATTCTTTTCGGACTTACGAAATAAATCCCATGTAAAAAATTAAATAGTTCCCAAAAAAATGAAATAAAACCCATAATGAACTAACTCCCACATTTGTAAATTTTTTGAGACTTATTTCATTTTTTCCTTGGGACTTATTTCATTTGGGATTTATTGCACGCCGCTCTGTTTCAATATTGACATTTTCTACAGCGATATAACCCAGTCAGCATTTTAATTAATTATTGATCATATTCGAGTCTTTTTTATTCTTCTTCGCGATTAAATTAATCATTTATGCGCACGTTTCTGAATCGAAAACGACTATTTTGTCGGGAGAAAATGGTACCCTAGATACGACTCTTCAAAACGAGTCTTTTATGACTCGCGTTTCTGACTCATTTTCGAGGCAGTTTGCAATAGTACTTACAATCAATTACGACACTTTTTCAAGCCATTTTACAGTCATATTACTAGCCGTTAGTGAGTCTTGTTTTATTTGGTATAACATAAAGAAAGTATATTCTTTTATTTTTTTCATTATTTATTTATTACTCTTTTATTTAATCAACTTTTATTGTTCTTTGCACCATGAGCTTACCACACAAATAAACATAAATTCACAAAACTCATATCTTTCAAAATCAGTAAGAAAATTTGTCCCGTTATAAACAATAGCAAAAACCATAAGAAACAATCTTTCATCGTCAAGATGCGCTAAATATGACTCCAAAATAAAAATAAAAATTCTTAATACATTAACATTTCGGGCATCTACATGATTGTTTGCGTTTTTCAAACAAGTCGATTTCCAAGCATTTGTCGGATTCATTTTTTAAGCGCACAACTGATTAATCCGTTTTTAGTCATCTGAGGTAGTCTTAAAAGACTCAGTTTGGTGATTTCTGCAATCTTCCAAATGCTGACTGGGTGGGAATAAATAAAAAAATGTAAATGTGTCAGTGAATAAGTGTGAGTGAGTGTATTGCTAAGTTCATGAAAGTAATTTCATGTGTAAAAACTTACTGACACAAATAATTCAAGTCACCTTAAAAGTTCTCAATAAGATTTTCCATGGAAAAATATCTATTAGAATTTAAAATATTAAAAAGAATCTCCTTGTTTCTGTATATAACAAATCATTGTAACAGTTGAAATATTAAAAATGAAAAATGAAAGTAAAAAGAAAATGTTTTTATAAGTTTTACTGCACAAGTAAACACACACACACAAACAGACACACATGTGTAAAAGTTATTTTTTATTACTTTTTTTTGTTTTTATTCTATTTTTGTCGTTTTCAAATTCGTTTTTTTTGGATTTTTAAACCCTGTGAATCCGATTAACTTGATGAACAATTGCATTAGACTTGTGTATCTAATGAGAACGCCATAAAGGCAAAAGTTTTAATTCTGTTATGAATGAAATGCATGGAGCCTTATTTAGCTAAATCTACACGTTGATATACGTGGGCGTCAATAGTTTGTTTTCATTAAAAAAAAAAATTATCTTAAGCATTATTTCTTTTAACTTTCTTTTATATTTTTTGATAGAATTAATATCTGTTTCTTAGAAGCAATTTTTTTTTTTATCTGGGACCGGCACTCAGGAGATAACCCCTACACATGCGATGCCTTGTGGTGGAACTATAGGAAAGGCATATTTTAGAGAAACGACAGGAGGTGAAGCTTAATTAATTATTTTACAGCTCTGCTTTGTACGTTCTTTGTTTATAGCAGTGTTGAAGCTTCCAGTTTAGTAGCCATTTTTATTATTTGTTTTCTTCGCCGGTGCTACACAATATCTACGAAGGAGGGCGTTCTGATGCGATTGTGGATTGCTATCAGCTGAAGCCGGTATTGTTCAGTGACCAGTGACTATGCCTTCGCCACTGAAACCTTCCGACAACAACTGACGCACCAAGGCACACTAATGCACATCAAAATGCGAGATGTTTATTTTTATTTTAAAATTGTAGTCTGAAACTGGGGCTGAACCCAGGTTAGTTTTTGGTTTTGTAGTCAACGTGCAGACTACCATCCATCATGCCATCACCACCCTCTCATAAAAGTTATTTGATAATTAATTTTTGGGCTGGTCCTTTCCCTACCCCACCCACAATTAAAAAAAAAATTGTGACATTTTCTAGTCAAAATTAATTTTGAAAATTGGCCCAGAAACGACAAAGTAATTTAATAATACATTTTTTAGGCTGGTAAAAGTGGGCGTGGTTAAAAATAGTAGTCTATAATTCAATCCAGAGTTTCTATTAAATGTTGTGAAAATTTCAAACTGATCCGGTCTCCTATAAGTTACAAACAAACAAACAAATTCCGTTTTGTATATTTAGATATACAGGATGGAGCAGAATGATCTATATGGTTTGAATTCTTTATAACTTTTTTAATTATTATTTTTTCTTTGTTTTTTTTTCAGCATTTTGTGGAGAAGACTTGGGGAATTAATTATGAATCATTACACGATCGATTTTTACTGGCCTCCACGTCCACTAAAAATTTAACAGCTCCTGACAGTTTTCTTTGGGGATATTTGAAAGAAAGAGTGTACGTTAACAAACTAAGAACCATACTCCAGCTAAAAACCAACATTCGAAATGAAATCATGGCCATTACACCCGAAATTTTCGAAAAGATATGGAAAATATGCTAAAAAGACCACGTATGTGCGAAGCAGAAAATGGACATCACTTACAGGATATAATTTTTCAAAGCTAATTGCAAAAAATTCACCAATAATATACTGTATTAAAAAAAAAAAATATTATAATAATCGCATAAATAAAAAAGTTATAAACCATTTAAACCATATAGCTCATTCTGCGCCACGCTGTAGATTGGAGCTAGAAGCTCTGCCATGAAACGATTTATTATGACTTGTCAAACATTACTGAACAGAAAAGTCAACACAGTTTGACATTCTCCGCTGTCAAACCATAGTTATAGATATCGATATAGTATCTCATGCACCTAAAAAATATACCCGATATATGTAGTGTGAATACAGCTTTCGTTGGCTTCTTAATTGACTGAGTGTTGCTGCTCTTAAAAAAAGAACACGTTTTTAAAACTGACAAAGACTTAAAGACGCTAAGAAGCTTAACAACAAGCAATCAATTATGAAATGGAAATAATAAAAAAAAAATATTTTTAAAGAAAATCATGTCGCATATTATAACTCACCAATAAAATAATTTGTTACAGTACGCATACGCTTTGTTGTCATAACGACCCAAACAACAATAAGATTTCCGCCAGTTGCTACAATCACCATGCCACCAAATAAAAGACTCCATAATACTTGACGCCATAATGGCAGTATGAATGAAATATCCCTGTAGAAAGGTAAATAATATAAGAATTAATAAAAGATGTTTTAAAAACGTAACAATTTTTAATATAAATATATATATGTACATATGCATATGTATGTACTTATTGGGATTTCCTTAAAGAACTTTAAAAATAATAAAATAACATTTCAAACAATTAATCACTGCAGCAGCACAGAGGTGTTTAAGCACAGAATAATTCACCCCTAATAATATTAACGTTCACATTAAAATCTATAAAATTAAAGAAGTCATTATAGTTTTGATATACTCTTCTTCTACATATATATGTATGTATGTATGTATGTACTAAAATACTCGAAAAAATTTATATATTTAGTCAATTACCGTTATCAAGTGTAACTGAGCAGCGTTACCATTTTTCAAGTTTTCTCTTATTTTTCATTCAAAATTTCAAGTTTTGTTTATTCATTTTTAATTTACAGATATATGACAAAAATATTATTTGGTGTTGCCACGTAATGTAAACGATCTTATAATTTTTCACTCCTTATTACTGCAACAGTGCTATATGTGTCTTTGTCCTCTTTAATACAACTGTGCCGTGTTAATAATATTATAGTTTTTTATGCCTGTGTTTCTTTTTTTTCGAAAAGGTTTTCTACTTCAAAAAAAAGCTTGGATAAATCTTTAAAGAGAAGCTGTACAGATATGAAATCTTTTTAGTTTTTGTTGTTATTAGTTGTAGGAGACAATGCAAGTGGAGAAAATAGCCTAGAATACATCGGAGGGTCCAAAAAAGCAACAAAAAAATGGGGATCTGCTCAAAATCGTGGGAAGAATAAGTTTGTTGTTTAACTTCTTATAAAAAAACTTGATATGATGGGATTTACTCAGAATTGCTTAAGCTGGATATTTTCTTATTTGAGTGGTAGAAGGCAAAAAGTTCTTTTCAAAAAACTAATGTCTAAACCAATTAATGTAGTATCTGGTGTGCCGCAAGGAAGTCACCTTGGTCCTCCACTTTTTTTCTGTTTATTAATGACCTGCCAAAAGTTACTAAATACTCAAACGTTCTTATGTATGCTGATGACGTCAAAATATGTTTAACTTTCAATCATCAGGCTGATCACATTCATTTACAATATGACCTTGATGCTTTTAATGCTAAAAAATGTAATCACATGTGATTCTATCGTAGATGTACATTAACGTAAATTACGTTTTGAATGGTCATATGCTCAACAAAGTGAATGTTATCTCCGATCTTGGAGTTTTGCTGGATTCCAAATTACATTTTATACAACATATTTCAATAACTGCAATCGAGCCGTCTTAGGATTTATAAAACGCTGGGCTAAGGAATTTACGGACCCATATATAACTAATCAGCTTTATACTTCTCTTGTAAGACCATTTTTGAAATACGGTTCAATAATTTGGGACCCAGCCTACAATGTTCACATCAATACGGTTGAATCTGTACAGAAACAGTTGTTGTTGTTTTGTATCCGTGCCTTGGACTGGAATATGTTAAAACTGCCGTCTTATACTAGTAGACTGGCACTAATTAAGTTACCAACACTTAAGAAGAGTCGTAAAACAATGTTGAATGTTACGTTTTTTACTTAATTTAATTAAAGGAAATGTATGTTCTGAATTTTTGATAAGTAACATATGTTTTAATGTTCCATCACGCCCTACACGTAATTTTTATCCGCTGTACATTAGATTATTTAGAATTAACTATGCCGAATTTGATCCGTTATCAAGAATATCAGAAATTATAATAAACTTTACCAGCACATTGGTTTTGCGTTAAATTTTGATATTATAAAACGAAATATTATTTGTTATTTAAATAATTAAATGTTAATGCATGTATTATGTTTTTATGGTCTGTAAGGGTCACGTATCCATAGACTAAAATAAATAAATAAAACTTTTTTTCCTTGTTTTTTTTTTCTTATTTTGAATAAAAATTAATTCAAAATATATATTTTTGTGCTTTTTTCATTATTTTGACACTTTTGTGGGAAAAAATTTTTTGTTGAAAAATTAAGTTTTTTTTTAATTTTAAATAAAAAGTTTTTACTAAAAAAAATATATGGTAACGCTGTGTCTGAGTCATGCATAAAAATTAATATCATGACGGTAATGTGAAAATAATTAAAACATTTGTGTTTTCCGTAAATGCGATTTGTGTTGCACGTAACCAGTAAATTGCGCAAAGCCACGTATATGCAAAATCCATTTGTAGTTCTTCAAAATTCATATGAAATGTGTGTAATTACTTTTATTTACAACTTCATTCTCATCCTTCTTTATTTGTAATAAATGGAAATAATTATAATTGAACAAATTATATAAAGCAAATATCATACACAACTACACACACACATTGTACATACTCATGTACGTACTCGTATGTGTTGGTTTTTCTGCCTGAATTCGTGCTAATGAAAATATTTTCTATCATCCCCTTTTTAATTTTCACCACGAACTTTTGTTTGTGAAATCTCAAGCGTACAAATATATGGCATGAAAAATACCTACATATTTCCAGCAAATTTGTATTTTATTACCACAATTTCACTATTAACACATGCATACATATGAATATGTGTGCGTACATATATGGTGCCCCAATATCGAATATAATTTCGAAATTGTCGCTATTTTTCCTACTGCCCTGAATTTAATTTCACAAATAATAATTTGGTGTTAGTAAAAATAGTGTACAGTAGAAGCACGAAAAAGCTAAGAATACGGAAAAATTACGCACCTTTCAGTCACCCGACGGGACTCTAGTGCTTTTTATTTTTTTTTCAGTAATTTTTGTTATTTTATTTTTCTATTTCTAACAGCATTTTGACTTCTTATTTGCCGCTTCCCATCATTTTGAAGATTTTGTTAATCGGTCAGACGATTGTTGGACAACTCCATCATTGTGTACGCACCTCGGCGAGTATTGGTATATTATTAGTAGTTAATAACACTATTATAACAGATACAGCAACGTGTGGCCGTGTCTGCTAGTATTATTATAAAATTCCACAGAGTTAGGTTAGATTAGAGGGTAGTCGATAAAGATGGATCGATACAAGTAGCACCGTAAGTGCCATTTTAATACCCTAGCCCCGTAGAAATCAGAGGACGTCACAGCCACGCTGTGGCGTTCACGTACTCCACAAAGTCCGTCAGATACAACTGAGAGCACAGCCCCAAGTTGTCAAAGAAAGGCGCCCAAGGAATCTTAGCCTCGATCTAGCCAGAACGGGGCACTCACAGAGAAAGTGCACAACAGACTCTCTCTCCAAATCCTCCTCACAGCCCCTGCACCGGGCATTGAACGTAATTCCCATCCTCTCAGCATGCGTGCCGATAGATCATTGGCCCATGCAGACGGCCGTAAGTCTACTAAAGGACAATTCATAGAGTATTCCCTTTATTTTTATACCAATATTATTGTTTTTATTTTGAACCAGCACTCAGTGGATGAACCCTACACATACGATGCATTGTGCTCTTGACGTTCGCTCGTTTCACAAAATTTTGAACTACATTTTGCAACAAAACTGCGCTTCTCTTGTCAATGCAGCGTCAAATTTCATCTTCTAGAGCATCCGTTATTTGTGGGTTGCTCACGTATACCGTGTCTTTCAAATGGCCCCAGAGAAAATAATCCAGCGATGTGAAATCACGAGAACGAGGCGGCCAACTGACATCGTCAAATCGTGAAAGTACGTGACCGGGAATAAATTTCTCATGTATTAACTGAATTGTTTGGCCGGCTGTATTTCTTGTGGCGCTGTCTTGGAACTAGAGAAAAGGGAAAGTGCGACAGATGAGAGGAGGGGCAGATTTACTGTCATACAAGTCTGCTTTTGCAGGTTTTTTTTTTATTTATAGCAGTGTTGCAGCGCCTCTGATGTCAAGGAGAGGTATTCAACTTTAAAGTTTTTTTTGAGTATCCATTTTTAGTAATTATTTTACTTTGTTGGTGATACTTTCTGCTGACGAAGGAGAGCGCTCTGATATCCCTGTGGATTGGTGACAGCTGAAGCCGTTACTGTTCAGTGACCCGTGACTATTTCTTCACCACTGAAACCTTCCGACAGCAGATAGACACACTATTGCACATTAGCAAAAATGCGAAATGTTTTTATGACTTAGTCCGAAAGTGGGCTCGAACCCAGGACTTTTTGGTTTTTGTAGTCAACGTGCTGGGGACATTTACATATTTCCTTCTTTATAAATTAGGTAGTGTCAGTATTAAAATTAACTCGTTTATATGGAGTCAGACCTCGGAAGATTTAAATTATTAGGTTTTACAATGTCAAATGTGGAAATTATAATTGGGGGATTCACAAGGTGTGCTATTATAATTTTTCTATGTCTTTTAAACAAAAAGTGTACGCAAAAACAGTTTTTGTTGTGAAAATTTTTAAAAAATTTGTTCGAAGTGCTCTTTGTTTTTTTGAACAAAACAAACTCTATGATGCTCTTATAGCTTCTCTGTAGAATTACCCAGGGTCTAGGCGGAAATCGAACGAGCACTACAGCTATATTATTGCCATATACAGTTAAGCGGTATCACGAAGTCTGAATTAGCTGTTGGCCAAAAACTGATCAAGAACTATTTTTGAGGACACACTCATTTTCGGAATGGTCAAACTGAATATAGAGTTTTACTACCTTTTGATAGCAGAGTCGAATCTTTGCTGTCAGGTCCATGAGTTTTTTGCTCTGTTGCACTGTGTTATTTATTCATCATCGTTTGTGTGGATACTTTTTTCACATTTCCTTAAAAGTCCTTCTAATAAATACGAAAAAATTAAAAAGAAATAAATGAATACACAAAATCCTGCATTGCGGTTTGGCAATGAACATTATGTAGCGCCATATGCATACAATATTAAGAGTAGGATGAATATCGGTTGTGTTTTATATATTGTTCGTTTGCTGCAACAATATCATAACTAAAAACATGTGACGAGTTTAAAATCGTTTATTCACATTCAACTGAATGCAGAAAGAAAAATTAATATTCTTCGCTTAAAAGGTTATTGTGTTCACTCGAAATATTCCGTACAATTGCAATTTAAAATAAATGAAACTTCACTTAAAAACCGTTCAACAATTTTTTTTTAAATTAAATTTAACGAAAGTTCATTTAGTTTTCAATGGTAAAAAATTAAATGATTTAAACCTTTTCCTTTTATTTACTTTATTTTAAATTAGACAAATAAACAAGCAATGACTTCAGTTAAAATTAAAGATTTTTGCTTTGTTTCAGCCATTTTTACTGCCAAATAATAAACAACAAATTTTTACTTTGGTTTTTGTAGTTCAACCATGGAATAAATAAATCAAACAGAAGTGTAAGAATAATTTTTTTACTATTATTAATTTATGTCTATGTTTGAGATATTGAGATATAAATACATACCTACATATATCATTTGTAGACATCCAAAAAACTAATTTCAAAAAGTTAAGAAATTCCACATGTATATGCAAATATTCCCATAAACTATTTGAGAATTGTGCAATTTTTAAAGTGCCAAGAACAAACCTCAAGTTCCTGAAAAACAACGGATTAAAGGCCGGGGCATATAGAATCCGTCATACTTTGACTTTTTCAAATGACATTAACGTACCGACGGATGAGATTGGCACAATGAGTACTTTGTTGACGGATATCAACTCATAAGCAGTGTTACCACAAACTTCTGCCAACAAATTTCTTTTAAAAAGTTAAAAATTAACAAAGAAAAATACCAGAATATGTTTTATTTTATAAAACAGCACGACGCGGGGGGACCCCGCAGAAGCCTTCCACGTCGCTGTCCGCGGGGCGGGCGCTCACCATCGCCAGATTGTCCTCAATCTAGTTGGGATACTCTGCAGCTCCTCGCCAACTCATTCAGCGATGCTTGGCACGCACGGACTAGGTCTGATGTGACATAGACCTCCGTTGGCGAAGTAAAATACTTAATAAACAAAATATTACCTCTTTAGCTTAAGAAAAACCAAGCGCCTACTTAACAACACAAACTCTTATAACTTGTCTGTAGAAACACCCAGGGTCTAGGCGGGAATCGAACCCGCACCTCCATATTGAAAAGACTAAAGCTCATGCACTAGACTTCGGAGCCACATTGCCATAAATGGCTAAATAACACCTTCTAGCTAAGCTTAAATATTACGAAAATGCATACATCATTAATTTCACTGAAAGTAAAATTTTTCAATACTTTATTAACCCATTTGTTCCCGCTGTACCAATTTGGGAACACACTTGATTTTGAGGGCGATTTAAAAAACTGTTCACTTTATTAAACATATCTTAGCGTTATTGCTTAGCTAAAAGCTCAAATATTTTATATGATGTAAATGAATTTTATTTCGTTGCATGATTTTGTGGGAAAAAAATCTCTTAAATTTAACTCAATAGCCAACTGTGGGGCTAGATATGGTTTCTTGATCATTATTTTTTGTTCAAAGTGTAAATATTTTTAATTACTAATTTTTTCATAATTTCAATTCATACAAAAGTAAAAATATAAAAAAATATGTATAAAAGCCACAAGATAAAAAGCGATTGATGGCTTTTTCTGCATAGTTGTGTCAAAACTTGAAATTTTTGACTTATGGCCTTGTTTGAACAAATGATAGCCATCACATACTGGCTTAATAACGGCTTGTAAGAATTTACGAGCAACATTTTCATCCCGATTTTATAAAAGAAACCAGAAAAATGCCTTGAAAGGAGGAGTGTCTGTAGGAGTAATTAATGGTATATGTTTCTATTCTGCGTACACCACAACTGCCCTGTGCTACGAGTAGTAATTTATTTTATACGATTTCGTATTGAAATGAAAGAAAATAAAGACATACATGTTGAATTTATTTACATAATGTTATCGCAGCCTTAAGCGAACACACTTTCAATGTTATTTGCTTCATTAATACACGTGCAAACATATTTTAGAGATTTTCTAATTTTGCTAAAAATCTACCGCAGCCCCATTTCGTAAGGATTAGCAAGCAATGTCTCACATATTCTGTTGTTGTGTTGTGTTATTATTTTACGAATACATTTTTGTTTGAAACTTCTTAATTTTGCACAAAGTTAACTTCATCGCTTTACGTATCAAATTATCCAGATTTGAGAAAGCAAAACTTTTTAATTAGTCTAGAAGAGGATTAATATTTTATGAATTTGGGCAGCATCATTGGTTCAACAAGAATTTGTACGTTAATTTTCACAGTCTTTCGTTAAGCAAGTTCGTTAACTGGTTTAATCCTAGACCGTCATCCTTATTTTTTGTACATTAACGTCTTCCTTCGTCATTTTGATGACTACGACATAATTTAACTGCCTATAAAACACCCCACGAGCATAAATACGTAGCAAAATATATGTTTTATTTTTACTTAGATTTATTATTATATGTATATATATATAATTAGAATCATATAATTTTAAATATTTTTTTATTAATATTTAAAGAAAATCTTTTATATATTTTTTAATCTTTAAGGAAATGTTAACATTTCATAGCTTTCCTTTAATACGCATGATTTTTTAAATAGTTAATAATAAAACAGAAAAAAAATATAACATATTGCAAATTTTTTCAATTCACTCTTTCAATTTCTTCTAACATAGATATTAAATAAAAAAAATTAACTTGATTTTCGAGGTGAATTCTTTCGTATAAAGAACGAGGCACAAACTTGAATTTTTTAGCTCGTCACTCAGCCTTTTTTGGCACTTTCAACAAAAAACATTTGTCATTCTTCGCTTTGAAGAGGGACTAACTGCACATATCTTCTTTTCTATTTTGATTTTGTGAACACACATTCTCGGAAATTGTGGGGCTTTTTATTTGCAGTTGATCTTGAATATCATTTTAATTCAACTGATTTTTATGAATCTCGAAAAAAGATTTTTCATGAAATTAACACTATTAATAGGTTTTTGGCAGGTTTAAGCATATTGTGTGTGTTCATTACATATGAATGTCATGTTTAAAATTCCGATAAATTGACATAACAGTCACCTGTTCGTTATACTTGAACAGCTCATAACACAGCACATCTGATCGAATGTGCCTACTTCTCCTTTGCTACACCATGCTGGGTTTATTTGTTTTGAGATTTATAGTGCCTTATTCGTTGCACGATGCCAAAAGCTAAAACATTTTTTTTGGTTTTGGTTTATTCTCATAGCAAAATACGGCCGTACCGCACTTTGCAACGGACTCGTCTGGGTCAACTTCTGCGTCAGAACTTATTTCATTAAAATCGATTTCTATGTCATCGCTGTTGTCAGTTCAGGATAGGAACTGTTCAATTTGTTCATCTGTTAGAGATCACTGATTAGTCATCTTAGATAAACAATAAAATTTTTCGTCCCAGAAAAAACCTAAAAGTTACACAAACGTCATCTTTCGTCATTTTGACTACGGTGAAAAACTAAATGCGAAAAAACAAACACTTACAATGTACACAGTTCGCTACAAGTCTTGATCTAAGCACAGCTTGCAATCAGCTATCGCTATACAAAAAATTATATCAAAACACAAAGAAAAAATAAGTTTTAACTTAAAAATAAATAAGGATGATGGTGCAAGGTTAACCAATAAAAACATGGGGTTTAAAAATTTAATAAACTTTTTCTTTATATACATTTTTATATATCTTTTTCTCAGATAATAAAATATGAAATATGGAAATTTTTTTGCATCATACTACAATTTACGCAGCTTGATCGGTCATGCGTCGAGGAGTAAGCATGCAGTATTGGGTAGTTTGAGCATAGAATTCGACTCTGTTCGCTAATATCAAAATCAAAAAAAGAAAAAAAAATTTCATATGTTCATACAAGAACTCCCAACAAATCTTTGAGAATTACGAAATATACAAACAAAATAAACTAATGGATCGATTATGGATTGCAACTGAACTTCAGTTGCTTTGTCAGGCGGCAACCAGAAAATAACTAAAATGTACGGGAACGGAGGCAACTAGAGATAATGCAGGGTCGATCTGCATTACCATTTTTTTGCAACTGGCAACTGAGCTACAGTTCGGTTGCAATACCATAATCGAGCCATAAATAGCTTCATCAAAAAATGTTTTGTTATAAACCAAACATTTGGTTGTTCGATTTAAATCTATTTAATTTTCCTAAACCTTTTTACACACAATTTCACATTCATGGTGAAAGAATAATCAGTTATTCATCGCCATTGTAGTTTGTTATTAAGAAGAAGAAGAAGTTGTTTACACATACGTACATACATACGAACGTTCTCTTTACATATTTGTGCTTTCTCTGATGTAAATTAATTAGAAACATTTCGCACCATCATTTTTCTATTTAACAGTTTTTGTAACGTGCCATTGCAAAAAAGCAAATGCAGAAAAAGGAAATTAAAGGCAAAAAATATACAAGCAAAATTGTCTTCACTGTGAATTATGTTCAGCATTTAAATTAAATATTCTAGATGAATACATACATACATACATACATACTGTATACGCAATGTAAATATACAAAACACTCATAATAAATCTTTACCCCAGAACGTGTGTCGTGTAAATTACTAACATGTCATGTTGACATTGAGTTGCTTCAGTTGCTGGTTCAAAATGTACACACATACACATTTAAAATAGTTGTTGAATGCAAATTTTATTTCATTTTATGCCTTCGTCCCTATTTCTCACTCTCCTGCTGTTATTTCGTTACTTTTCAGCAAAAATATATGGACAATTAAGGAATTGAGTCAACTTTATATTACAGTCAATGCTGCCAGATACAATTATAAATAATCGTCAAAATTTTGATTAAATATAACAAAATCGCAATAGTCAAATAAATCGGAGAATCGCAACTATTCTATTGGTCTTATTCGTAAAAGGTTTTTAAAAAGAATTTTCTTATACGAGTGTAAAGCACTTTATAAAGCCTTTATAAGCCAAAAATATTTTTATGAATAAGATGATATATATATATACACGTATGCATATACAGGGTGTCTGGTAGCTGATTTGTATTTTCAAACTTAAATAAAAAACGTAATAATTGACACAAAGTTTTATTAAGAGCATTGAACGATAGAATGGAAATGCGGATTTTATTTTTGAAAGAGTATGTCATACAGATGTCTTCCGTCGAGTTGAACAAACTGTGCAAAACGGAGTGCCAGAGAGGCTGCTCTTTTCCGTATAGAAAGTCGCGGTGGATTTTCACGTAAACTGCTTTCAACTTTTTCAATGTTTTCGGATCGACTGGGCCCTGGCCGTGGGCCATTCATAGCCGAAGCAGTTGCGCGGAATCTCTGCACCCACGAACGAATTAAATTTACACTCGCTCCATCACTTATTCGCCGAATACCGAACATTGAACAAAATTGTTAGCGAGCAATTACGTAAGAATCATTACTCTTAAAAAATGTCTCCACAGTGAAGGCGCGATGCTCACTCGACCGCTGCGACATCGTGACTGACAAATTCGCACAATCGATAATTCTAACGGCGCCACCGGGTGCCTCCACACCTTTTATTACTTTTTGAAATAATCGCATTTAAAAATATAAATTCGCCGCCAGAGACCCTGTATATTTTGCCATTCTCTTTCAGGGAACAATAAGTTAAAAATCACAAGACCTTTACGCTATTCGTATGCAGCGGGATATTTTGTGGAGACTGTAATGCCTTTCAGCTGACTTCAATTGTTTTTGAAATTGTAGAAGCCAGTATTACTTACGCTGATGTACTATTTGTTGAGTTATTCCAACTATTTAATTCAGTTGCATACAGAGAGCAATTGTCGCTTGAGTTATTGATAAAACCGTTGGCTGTGTTAATGGCTGCATGTGATGACGATTGATTGCACCAATCGTAAATAAAATTTGTTGCTACATTCACCATGGCTACAGAGGTCGTGGTTGCGTGCCTTGCAGCAAATTGCTGCTGTTGTGATATATTCCAATTAATGTTTGACGTATTTGTTGTCGAAATAAAGTCAAATTGCAATGTGTTTGACATTTCTATTGCCAGAAGAAAATTATGTTGCAAAACATCATCATCAGCTGCGGCTGCAGCACTAATATTCTCCTCAGGTGCCGGATTAGTGTTTTTTGGATTTGTAGTGGAAAAGTAGGGATCCAACATTTCATTAGTCCTTTCTTCTTTAGCTTTAAATGCTGTAGTTGTTTGCAACTATGACATTTTAATTTTATTCGATTGGCTAGCTAATGCGGATTATCCCAGTGTCTTTCCATTTTCTACTTCAACTGTATTTAATTATTTTCAATACACTTTAACGGTCATCACATTCTTCTAGTTGAATTGTGCAAGACGATTTGATTGCTGTACGTATGATGTGCGTCCTGTTGTTATCCTTCCTCTGCTATTATGAATTATAATTTTCTGTCCTTTTGTCTTTGTGGCAACAAATTTATTCAATTGTGTTTAATGTTCGTTCTGGAAAGATAAAAATGACATAAATTTTCGGTATTAATTCACTATAACTTTTAGGGGATGTTGAATTTCAAAATTTTAAATATTCTAAAGAAACAAAGTTGCTGCTGCTTAATGCTTCAAATGACTTTTGAATTATGTAATTGAAGTTCAAGTGCAGCATTGCAAATAATTTTGTTAATGTCAGTTTGCAAACTTGGGGCAATGAAAAACACCTTATCGAATTTTTTACGATGAACAATAAATTGTACAAGAGCTATAAAAATTGACAAATAGGCGATTCTTTAAAGAGCACTGAGAGAAAAAGCATTCAACATTTAAAAGACAAGCGGAATGCTTGAGACCAAAACTAAAAATAAAGTTGAGTTAAAGTACTTTTTAGAATAACTGCCTTTTGAAAAAGTACTTTTTTCATAATCATGTAACTTTTTATACACATATATTTTTGGGAAATGATTCTTTTTTAAAAAGCAATTTCAAACAAATTAACTCTTTGGAAAATTTCACTTTTTAGAGATGGCACAGTGAAAAAAAATACTATTTGAAAAAGTACTATTGGAAAATGTACTTTTTGGATATGCACGTTTTATAAAAATCAATAACAATAAAAAAATGGCTGATAAGATGGTGGGGGTAGCGAAACAAATCGGTTTAGTCTAGTTTAGCATAATAATTTGCTTCGTAAACGTCTTTAAAAACACTGTACGACTGGGTGTGTAAGTGCTTTGTGTTATTATTGTTGTTTCTTGTGTTTTCTTAAATGCTCTTTCTATTTCCGTTTCCTGTAAAGTTTTACAGATTGTTTATAGCTACATTTCTTAAATATTCGTTTATTTTTCTTTTCTTTTAAATGTCAGCGGTAAAAAAGAACATTAAATTTTAAAAACATAACGACAGTTTTACACGCAACTGACACTTGAGCTGTCTAAAGCAATCCAAAGGTTTATTTCTACTATGTTTATATAATTATATATATATGTGTGTACTCGTATGTATGTTCATATGCGCGTGTTTGTGTGCCTTGCCTAAGTACTCTTAAGTACTTTTAAATTTTTAAACAAAAAAGTGCATTAAAAAGATTATTTTTGAAACTTCGGGCTAAAAAAGTTTTTCTCAAATAAAGGTTTTCTTTTTTTCTGTAGTATTCTCGTTAATTATAACCATCAGGATCGTTTTAGTCATTTTAAGAGCATTTCGGGAGTTAATGGATGACTTACAGAGCACACATACTTACATATATATATTAAATGTCTTACCACCACTATAATAATGCTATTTAATAGGTCTGTTTTCTTACTCTAAATGAGGCACGCGCAGCATCCCAATCTTACTAGAAAGCGTTCCCGTTCACAAAAATTGGGTAACTGAAGGACATTTTGAGAATGGAATGTTCTTGTTCTTAGTGCACGAAACAGCCCGCAAAATTTTCTTCGGGCTAGTTTGGACAAGTAAATAACCAATCAGCTGTTTCATAAAAAAACAATAACAAAGTAACCAAATTACAGTGCACTCGCCATAATGAATAAATAAAACCGACGGTGTTCACATTTGCGAATTATTCACCTTTTCGAATACAACAATTAGAACAAAATTGTACAGTATTTTTAATAAGAATCCATATTTATGAAATTAGTTTTTATTAAAATATTTATTTATACTTATTGTTTTTAATACTTATTTTTTAACCTTATTTATGTTAATAACAATTTATATATTATATTTTAAGGTTGAAGGTTTGTTTTTATTTTTATTTGTTCTAATTTGATATTTCGTTAGCCATCGGTTAACATCTTCAGGACTTTTTTTTATATCTATTTTTATATATATATATTTTTTTTATATTCAAATATCGAAGTAGAACAAAGAAAAATAAAAACGAACCTTTAAGCTTAAAATATAATATATAAATTGTTATTTATTTATACATTAAATCACACATAATTACTCGTATATAATAATTTGGAATTATTGATATAAGTATGTATAAGTATAAGTATAAATGCACTTGTTAATACAGGGTTTTTGGTGGCAAATTTTTTATTTTTAAATATGATTATTTCAAAAAGTAAAAAACGGTGCGGAGGGAAGGTGGCGCCGTTCGAATTATCGATTGTGTGAATTTGTCAGTCACCATGTCGCAGTGGTCGAGTGAGCATCGCCCGTTCGGTGTGGAGACAATTTTTAAGAGTAATGATTCTTACGTAATTGCTCGTCGAGAATTTTGTTCAATGTTCGGTATTCGGTGAATAAGTGATGGACCGAGTGTAAATTTAATTCGTTCGTAAGTGCAGAGATTCCGCGCAACTGCTTCGGCTATGAATGCCCCACGGCCAGGGAGCAGCCGATCCGAAAACATTGAAAAAGTTGAAAACAGTTTACGTGAAAATCCGCGACTTTCAATACGGAAAAGAGCAGCCTCACTCGGACTTCCAAGAGCGATTATTCATGAAATTTGAAAAAAGGATCTGGATGGCATGGGTGCTGAGTAGTCAACCTGTTGGCTCTGCAACCAGAAAGACCCAGGTTAGATTCCCAGCTAGGTCAAATCAAAAAAAGTTTTTGTGCTACAGCACCCTCCTTCGTCGGTATTTGAGCAATAAAACGTCACTGAAGTAAAATAATTAATAAAATGGCCCCATTAGCTTAAAAATAATGCGTAAAAAAAAAACATCAGAGACGCCGCAACTTTGCTTTATAATTAACACGCAACTGCAGAGTTGTACAAGAATTAAACTCTATATTCCTACCACTTTCACCACCTGTCTATTCTCTACCCTATCCCTCTCTCTAGTTCCAGTGCAATGCATTGTATATGTAGGGGATAGCTCCTGAGCACTGGTCCAAGATAACAAAAACAATAAAAGAAAATAAAATCCGCATTTCCATTCTATCGTTCAATGCTCTTAATAAAACTTTGTGTCAATTATTACGACAGACACCCTTTACGTACTTATCTGTGAAAACATATTTAAGCATAAAATCTTTTTTATAAATTAAGAAAATACGCTGAACAAAAGGTCGAAAATGCCCCTTTAATTAGGCTATTAAAGGAAAAATATGTACGTCTTAAGGCTGATTGAAGCGAAAAAGAAAAGTAAAAGTTTTGAAAGCGCTGCTACGGCGCTGTTGTTGTTGTTGTAGTGCACTTCATATTGAACATTCCGTAAATAATTTGGAAAGAGAAAATCAAGCAGAAACCCTTTTACCTTTTACCTTTTTGGTTTTATTTACTTATTTATTTCTTTTCGAAGCAGGGGACTCTTTGATGTTTTATTTTATTTTATATTTTACACTTTAACAGTAGTGCCTGTAAAGAGAATATTTACAAGAAAATTTAATACTTTTTATAAACTAATTTAAAACTCGCAAGCAATTTTGAAATTGAAGAGGATCTGTGTACATTACGTTTGAAAGGATATTTTTTTTCTATTTAACTATAGATTTGGGCTTTCTTTTTTTTTGGCTGTCATACTCTTAAAGTGTATGGACGTGTTGAAATTACTGTGCTTTGAATCATATGTATAAGGAAATCGCTTGTCGCTTCAAAGAAGTTAAAGAGGTGCAGGAAACACTAAAAGTTTCCAGAAAACGGAATAAAAATTGGAAATTCGGTCAAAAAGGGATGCAATTGCCAATTTATTGGTACAACGGTAACGCGGATTTCTTTGTAACATTTATTCCAAAATTTAAAAATTCCATGCACTAATTTATGTTGACAATTAGACCTCTGCCGCGAAATACCCACATTGTGGCTTTTTTTTATCATGGACCAGCACTCAGGGGATGACCACTAAACATGCGATTAGAGAAGCCAGATTCAGATTTGAAAAAGTCAGGACATTTGAGTGAACAAACCAAAAATAATCCAGTTACACAAACCACAAAATTTTTTATTTTTGTTTTGTATAAAAAAATGTTTATTAACAAATAGTTCTTTCCATCTATCGCAAAAAATTGTGAGTTTTCTTTTTGATGGATGGACCAGATGCTTCATCAATGTACGACACTTTGGCAAAGATTATTGCTCTGTACTAACTAATAAGGACAATTTTAATTTAAGTAATAACTAAAGTGGTTATTATTCGAACATTTCCATTTAGTTGGACAAAATTTACAAGGTTTTTGCCTATCATTTTCCTTGTACATTGTAAATAATTATATATACTGTGAATATTCTATTAAAATAAGTGTTATTTATTTGTTGCAATACTTTTCAGTAATTATCTCAAAAGCTGCTAATGTATAACTATTTAAGTTTTGAAATTGTAATACTGATAGTATTTAAAAAAATAAAAAAAATATAAATTTTTAGCTTGAAAATGTATCAAAAAAGCTGGACAATTCAGCCAAGTCCAGACCGTCTGGCAACCCGAAATGCGATGGATTGTGCTGAAACTAGAGGAAAGGGAGAATAGGTGGTAAAGCTTCAGTGTGATACAACTCTGCTTTTGCAGGTTTTTATTTATAGCAGTTATATGCAGCGCCTCTGATGCCAAGAAGACGTATTAAATTTTAGAACTTTGTTTTAGTAGCAATTTTTTTTAGTAATTATTTGCTTTCGCTGGTGCTACACAATACCGTGCCTGTGGACGGCTATCAACTGAAACCGGTACTGTTCGGTGAGCAGTTAAACCTTCCGACATTAACTGACACAAAGACACACTAATGCACATCACAAGAAATGCGAATTGGTTTTGGTCTTAGACTTGTTTAAGAAACTGGGGTCGAACCTAGGACTTTTTGGTTTTGTAGTCAACGGGCAGACTTCTTCAGCCATCGTCATCATCACGTACTAGATTAGAGACTACATTTTTACGTAAAAAAAGACATTCAAAGTAAATAGTCAATGCATGGATTCTATTGCCAATGAACTGGTTCAACTAAGTTGAAAAACTCAGGATTTTAACACAGGGATGTCATTGTCGGGCATGTGTTCACATTTAACAAAACAACACGTCATTTAAAAATTCATTTAAATTACAATTCCAACTGCATAGTTTTTCGTATGAATTAATCGGCAGAGGTGAATGTATTTTCCATGAGTTTAACAGGATAATTTTGTTAACATTTAAGAAGGCATTAAAAATGAATTCAGATAAAGAAGTGCTTAAGAAGTCATGATAATATTACTCTCTTTTTTCTGGGTAAACGACTACATCTACATACTAGATTATGTTGAATTAGCAGACTGCCAATTGCAAAGAACACAGCCCACTTGTGCCTTCCTGGATAAAGTTGTATTTTCTGAGGGGTATCGACGACCGTCGTCCCATTTAGTAGGTGTCAAATCGCCGCGAATCCCTGATAAAGAAACTGATCGCCCTCACGACGCATCTCCATATCGCAAGAAGGCCCTCTAGAAATGGGCAGCACTTCGCAGATGCCCATTTCACAGCGATAGCCGGACATGGACAAATCAAATGTTCAACTGTCTCCTAATCGTTTCGGTAACTTCTGTAAAAGTTGGTGTGCGGAAGATTTATCTTCTTAACGTGCAGACCGATTTGACAATGAGCTGTCAGCATCATCAACGTAGTTTGAAGTCGGCTCGTCGGGAGGCCCCCGTTGGCTATCCCCCGTAGTCGTACCATGCCCAGGTAATCTTAGAGATCGTACATGTATTATCATCCAACCATCAATGTAGCAGTGGGACCGGCACCAAGCTCCGGCATTGTCCAGCTCGTCCGCCAACTAATGCCTGGACACAGCGGCGTGTCCCGTCACCCATACCACCTCCAGGTTTGAGTACATCCGTAGTCTAGTGCATGAGCATTAGTCTTATCAATATGGAGGTGCGTGTTCGATTACCGCTTAGACCCTGGGTGTTTCTACAGACAAGCTTAAGAGCTTCGTAGAGCGTGTATTGTCCAGCATTCAAAATAAATGTCGCATATACACACGATAGAGATCAGTCAACCGCACTCCTCATCGCTGCATTCTCAGCCTACAGCATGCTGCACTGAACATACAGTCTGAAAGTGACTCTCTGACCATAGCGATGCATAAAAACCCCACCTCCAACCACTGTTTGCCTTCGATCCATCCGTGTGAATCTACATCGACATATATTAAAAATTTATAATAAAAAAAAAAGATTTTAGTACTTTGCGGTCAAAATAGTACGATTTTAAAAGATCGGTGGATCGAAGTTAGTTTTGTCATTCATCATCCCTGGTTAAATTACAGGGAAATGCAACACGATCCACACACGCGCCCAAATACCGTTAGGTCTTGTACAATGTTTAAACTCACATGTTGTCATTGTTCTGCTACCACTGAGCAATACCTTGCCATGCCATGCCTTCCATATTCAGCGTTCCAATGTTCAGCTTTCTTTAGCGTTCTTCATATCAAAATGAATTTTTCTCGCAGATTTACTGTTCTTTATTCCCCTGCTTTTAATGCTAAGCTTTTTAACAGTATTAATTACAAGATTAAAAGCAATAACAACAGAACATTCTACAGTAAAACATTTTCCCATATTGGCGCAGAGTAAACTTTTCAAATTATTTTGTCTGTAAAATATCTGCATACGTGCTTCAACATAAATTACAATTTATTTGGCCTGAGAACAGTAAAACTTTCGTTCACATGAGTTCTACCGAAAATCGTTGAATCGAAAAAGTTGCATAAAAATTATTTAAAAAATATTTTAATTAATTATTTATTCCCCACATAAACTCCAAGATTTTCAAAATTTATAATTTTCTATTATCAAATATTTGTTTGGTATTCACTTGAGATGGTGAGCTCGTTGTCAGGGGTGGGAGTATGTGCGTGTGTGTGTGTGTGTGTGTGTGTTACTTACGATGTTTATAACTAAGCGGAAATTAATTTTTTTTTGTACTACAAGTCCTCCTGGTATATTTGCCTTAAATTTAACTAAGTTTTGTATAAAGAAAAAAACATACAAACAAACAGAGCAAAGAATCTTTAACAAACGTTCAAATATGGCCATGCGAATACCACAGAAAATTCCATTTTCAACATTTTTTACTTTAAATTACTTATATTTTTAATTTATATTTTATACTCGCAGCGTTACAATCTTCATTGCATAGCAGCCAGCCAAAAGGCTGCGGACAGTGTGTGCATTTTTCGAACTGAACTTAAAATGTAACAGTGGAAAATCGCAAAGAGTCATTTACATGGAAGCAAAATCTTTGGGTAACGAAAGCATCCAAAAATGCCATGAATATGGACATTGGAAAATAGGAACGTCGCAACAAATGGTTCGAATGGTGAAGACCACCACGACAAAGACCACTTCAATTAGCAAAAGCCCTTAATGTGGTTACTTGTTGCGTGGAAGATTTATTAAAAAATTAACTGCAAACGATAGAGTGTGGCATGGGACACTTCTTATTGCTTTTGCTGTCGGTGATATCTTCTCTCGAATTATATCGAGCCTTCTCAGGGATCGCGCTATAAGAGTTGTTATAGACGGGATCTCGCCTAACTAGTTCAATATTAAGTCAGTGCTACTGCAAGGCTTCATTCTTTCCTGTAGCATATTTCTTAGCTTTCGAAATGACCTTATATGTCAAATTTTGAACTCTCTCCACTCTTTTGCAGACGACAGAGGCATTTGTCACTCATACTCATGTAGTCGTAGGCTAACATCGACTATGATCGCGGCGCTGAGGCATAATATGAGTGATTCATTGAATTGAATATCGCAATGTGGTCACGCGAACAGGGTCGATTCAATGCCCTAGAAACCCAATGCCGTATGCACGATCACGCCGCCTCTTCTGTAATTACGGGCGGTATAAACATTGAGGAATCAGAAGCTTTTGATGTTCTTGGCATGGAAATTCAGTGTGATGTTTGATGAGGTCTCAAAGGAAGCATTCAAATGCCTCGGCTTTTTAAGACGGTGTAAGACATACTTCACCCCATCTGATCGCCTTGGAATTTATAGCGCCTACATCCTACCGAAAATGGAATACAACTCTCATCTATGGGGACCCGGTGCATGAGACACTATTTTAAAGTTACTCGACCGTGTAAAGGAGAGCGCGAAGAAACGCATTCGAGACGGTAGGGTAGCCAACTACATTGACTCTCTTGAGCATCGTCGCAATGTGGGTGTGTTTCGTTGTTCTATCGTTACTGTTATGGAATGTGTGTTCTGATGAAATCAGGGAACTCATTCCCGAAACCGGATCATTCATGCGATACAATGCGTTCATCATTAAAAGGGCATCTACGCATTTTTCGGCCGAACAGCGCGTATGTGAAATGAACTCCCTGCGGAGATATTTCCTGTCACATTTGACGTGGAAAAATTCAAATTAAATGTTCATAAACACTACCCCTTCTACTCCTCCTTCCCTAAACCTTATTTCTTACTTTCGGCATGTGTAGGGATCGTCCCCTGGATGCTGGGCACATTTCTACTGAAAGAAAAGAAAACACTTTAAGGGGAGTGCCTTAGCAGGGCGTGTTTTCATTAATGAACAACATGTGAAAACTAATGAAAGTACTCGTACATAAATCTTGCTATAATTTCGGAACGGAAAATGTGCATAACGTTACCTACTTATAGAAAAGCCCTAACTTATAATTTAGTTTACAGAAATAGGAAAAAAATGTTCCTAAAAATTTAACATTTATAGTGACGATTGTTTTTTATAATCAGTTTCTTATTATATTCTCGAAGCAATTCTCTGTTGGAATACAGCAACTTTTTTTGTTATAAAATTTGTTTTAAAAAGTTGTCCTTAAGAAAATAGAAAAAAAACCCGAATTCAAAAGAAAATTTAGTTATGACCTTTCAATATTAAGGCAACGATATATTCTTTATAATAATTAAGGAAGTATTTACTCTTGACACGTGTCCACAATTTGTGGAGTAGGAGTGCTTGGCAAGAACACTCATAAAATGGGAAGAAATATTGCATTTTACAAGAATCGTGACACAACTGCCGCTTCAGCAGGCCTAGAAAACAAAATAAATGTACCTCAATAATACACATGTATTCGTTTGAAACATGAATACAAACACTCCTACCGAAGCCACTAATTGCCATTGGATTGGCATCCAGAAAATTTATGTTCGTGGACAGGCACACTACATATTTGCTGTTGTTGTTGTTTTAGGCCATAAAACAATTTTTATTGCTACAGAAATACTTGTGCCATTTTATGGCAACGTTGCTCTTCTAATTGATACTCATTTCCATAAAATATTGTCAATGGGAAATCCCGAACGCCTTTTATAATGAAGTTTGTAAATGTTATATTGTTACTGTTGTTGTTGTTGTTCGATTTGTTTAATCTGCAAATAAAATAAAAATTGACAACCGACCATTTTATATCGTTTCCATAAAATTGATGTGTTTATTTAATTTAAACTGTAAATAGTGGCAGTTAATGGAAACGTGACTTCTAAAGAGGTCGACGAAATGTTGACGTTGTGAATAATTTTTAATAATTTTAACATAGACATTTAACACAGACACTTGCATTCCATTCCCGCAAAATATTGAATATTCCCCTGTGATGCAAATAGAAATAAATCCAATAAGTCATGCTGGCTTTGGAAAAAGAGTTAAATAGAAAACATGCTTCATGGAAAAGCATTCCGGAAATTTTAAAAGTAATTTATTTATGCATTAAGGGTAGTCACTTAAAGACACAAAATGTTCACTCAAAAGAAACTTGAGAGCAAAATATTTACTGAAATTTGTCTTGCACTAGTTGTCACTATTGAACGAGGGAAATGTTTTGCAACACATCCTCTAATTATTTTGATTTAAGCACAACACGACTTTCTAACAAATTAAGAGTAAAGTAGCGCAGCTTTTCGAACATAAATTAAATTCGAATTTTCTGCAATTCTTTTTCTTCTCTTTTTTATCTGCTAGACCGTATCACCTAGCAGGCAAAAAGAACAAGTGCTCCGTACACCCCCTAATATTAAGTATTTATGGACAGTAACTTTAACAAAAATTTACCCTTTGAAACTTTTTTTTATATATTTGGCATCTGCAGTTGGATTTTAAATTAATGATATAAAGGGTATCTGGTAGCTGATTTATATTTTCAAACACGTAATAATTGACAGAAAGTTTTATTAAGAGCATTGAACGATAGAATGGAAATGTTGATTTGATATTTTAAAGAGTATGCCATCCAGATCCTTTTTTAAAATTTCATGAATAATCGCTCTTGGAAGTCCCAGTGAGGCTGCTCTTTTCCGTATTGAAAGTCGCGGTTTTTCACGTAAACTGCTTTCAACCAGTTTAATGTTTTCGGATGGACTGGGCCCTGACCATGGCTCATTCATATCCGAAGCAGTTGCGCGGAATCTCTGCACCCACGAACGAGTTAAATTTACACTCGATCCATCACTTATTCGCCGAAAACCGAACTTTGAACAAAATTGTCGACGAGCAATTACGTAAGATTCATTACTCTTCAAAAATGTCCCTACAGCGAACACGCGATGTTCACTCGACCACTGCGACATCGCACAGAAAAAAATTATTTTCATAATATTTATGAAAATCGTTCATATTTTTTTTCGTTCATAAAATATATGAAACGTACTTAGTATATATGAATTGTTTCTCGTATTTTAGATTCTCTTTAAGATTCCCAGTATTAAGTTATGAATTTCGGTATAAATGTTGTGAATTAATTTCATAAATTTGTTCATAAGAATTTTTCTTAAATCTAATTAACATTTTCCTTGAATATAATGAATTATTCTTAATTCTACAATTTATCAAAATTAAATAGTAATTTTTCTTGGATTTTATGTGTAGCTTCATATAAAATATTAAGAAATTGAAGTAACGTATTTTTTATTTATGATACTATTAAATGGTTTTATGAAACTATTCATAAAAATTATGACAAATGTTCATAAAATTTTAAAAACTTTTTTATAAATATTAACTGAATTTATTTTGGGAATATTTATTTATACATATGATTCTAATTGTGCTTTTTCCCTTATAAACTATATGTGAAATTTATTATTAAATACTTTATGATATTCTCATACAGTATGAAAAATATCATAAAGCATTTTATTACAAAAGTAACTCAAAAATTGAGGAGGAAAGCATATCCATATAGTACTATTTCGCTAACGCTTACTTAGCTCATCAGTGGATTTTCCCAACGTCTGCATATAAACCCAACATCTATATGTTTAAAATTCAATTAATCAAACGAGAATTGTTTGAATATTAAACATACAAACCAAAAAATCTATAAACAAAAACATAACAATCCATGAGTTTACTTTTATAACATACTCACATTTCTATTTTTAGTTTTTTATTCTCATCTACACTAGGCTTGCCATCGGCCAGCATAACTAATGTATTTTGAATCAAATGAAAAAATTAAAAAATGAAACAAAACAAAAGAATATCAAAATTCAATACCGTGCACATGTAGTATTTTATATTAACTGAATTTATTTTGGGAATATTTATTTTTTATAAATATTAACAGAAACTAACATAATAAACTGGATAAGTGATGCTTCGTATGCTGCATGTAAGAAGAGTGCAGAAGATTATATTTGCTGTCTAAAGCATTAGAAGTTTAAAAAAAATAAAAAAATTAATTTCAGTTTTGTGTTAGCGTGCATAGTGTAATCGTCTTAAAAAAATAAATGAAATTGAGTTTGTGCATAAAAATTGTTAAATAGAACAACAGTGTTAATATGATTCCACTCTTTAAATGTAATAAAGTGCTTACAGATGTAAGTGAATATATTTTGCATTTAAAAGAACAACATTATTGTGCAGTAAATGATAAGTTTGTAATGAAAGTAATGAAAGTTCTCACCAATTCTTTGATAATATTTATAGATTTAAAACAGATTTATTACATAACCGATTTTTAGGAATTCTATCGAACATGTAAAAGAGGGCGTATTTATGTTAAAGTTTGCAATATTAAGGCACAAATGAAGAGTGCTTTATCAGATTCAACAAAGCCGTCAAGTAATGAAGATATTCAATTTGGTGAGAAAATATATAAAACATTGGAAACATAAAAGTCTCGCTTTTTTATATTTTATATATAAATATGCATATCAAATTAGTGCCTGAAGAAGAGTGCGAAAAATTAAGAAATTTCTTTAAATGATGAAAAGCTTTCTGAGTAGGAGTATCGGCTATTGAAAAAAATTTAGTCAGTATCGATTTGCACAAATTGGAAAATGTAATACTGCTGCCGATGTGTTTAAAATTTGGAATACACAAATGCAAACGGAATTAAATGGTATAATTTTCACTAAAATATATTAATTTTATATAATTGAATAAAAATAACAGCTACTTTTAAATTTTTGCTCAATATTGACTTTTATATTAAGTATTCACGCGGTCAAAATATCCAACATAATTGAAAGCTTTTTAAAAGAAAAAATTTCTGGAAAAATTGCAATGAACTTAATCTAAATTCTTTAAATGAGAAAACCGAAGTAAGTAAGTATTCCAACATGGAATTATTAATTAATTAATTTTAGGAGTTAATAAAAATGTTTCCTTTCCCAAATACGCGTGATTTAATATTGCTTATGAATATCAACCATTATCTCTTATCACCAAATAAATGTGGTGGAAAGCAGCCAAGAAAATTTAGTGTAGAAGATTCATTAGGAGCTTTTGCAATTTTGGAAAATGTCGTGAAGAAATTGAAGATAAACTTCGGCAAATTACAACTTTCTTAAATTTAAGAACAATAAAAATACTATTTATCATATATGTATATGCAATAAATCATAAATACTATGAATTCGTACATTGGCAAATTTACTAGGTATATTTACATAAATGGAAAACAATTTTTCATATATTTTATGTATTTTTCATAAAATATGCATACAATATTCATAGAATATTTTCACAGTATTATTTTATTTTTAGGACTTTTTTCATGAATAGTATGAAAAATTTCATAAATATGAGAAATTCGTACATTGGCAAAATTTTTCATAAAATATTCATGTATATTATGAATTTTGTTTTGTGTGCGTGACTGACCCTCCCTCCGCACCGTTTATTAATTGGTGAAATGATCGTATTTAAATATATAAATTTGCCACCAGACACCCTGTATCAATGTGTTTGTATTTTGGCAATAGACGTATCCGATTCATTTTAGAGCGATCATTAGAGATCACTTTAGTATCCAGCCATTCACATGCATGTTTGGCGTGATTGTAAATAGTATTTGTATTTGTTTAGAAGCGAACGAGATAGAGAAGCAAGAATTATCGAATTATTTCCTTAGCAAAACTTTATTGTTTTTTAGAGAGCTTTAATTTTCTGATATTAAGGCTGTACATTAGGGTGACAGAAAAAGAGATGTGCTGTATAAATACTGGAACGGAATTCTGGGAGTAAATGGCCATTGATGCTTCTCGAGACAAAAGCATTCTTTGAGATCCGACTGAAAATACTAAAAATATAAAGAAAAGGTTAAAAAAGCGTAAAAAAAAAATGTTTTTTTTTTATTACTGTCCAAAAATTCCTTATATTAGGGGGTGGGTGTACGGAGATTTTTTTTCGAGGTACGGTTCTATGGACATATCGAGCCTTTGGTGCAATACCGTAGTAACTCAACATTTGAATTTTTTGAGCTGCGTATGCAGAAATTATCTTTGGGGAAATATCTATCTAAAGGAGGAAAGATGATGGTTCTATCTCTAACTGTTCAGATTATACAGCTACAAATGTCTTTATTGCCTCCAGCTATTTCCAACAATATTTATTTGCAATAATGAAATATTTCCTTTATTTAAAAACTTGTAAAAAATAACTTTAGTAAACGAAAATCCTATCAAAAAGATGGCTCAAAACTTCAAATGCATTTTTCAAATGCAGTTCACTATTTTTTGAATTACTACGGTATTGCACCAAAGGCTCTATATGTACACATATCCAAATATATGTATGGATAAAAAAAATGTAAGAAGGAATTTCCTTTCTACAAATTATTATTTTTTTCTCCATACAATTAAAACAAAACACATTTTTCTTTATTTTTGACAGAAGCACAATTTGCTTACGCCTGTTGTTTTGGATATTGTTGGATTGTTGTAGAGCCGCACTGACCTAATTTAATTACATCATGAGCTCTTTCGAATAAGTTGTAATAGAACACAACGAAATGTAGTTTAAAATCACATCAACAAACAAAAGTAAAATAGAAGTTCCAGAAAATTTAGAACATCATCTTTTATGATTATTAAAAAATAAGATTAATTTCTATAAAAATATGATTGCAAAATAGAGTTTAAATTACGACTATAAAATGTATTTATAGTTTTCGTCTGTCTGCTACAGCTGACTTTTAATTGCTCGTATTAACTAGTTTAAGAATAGATTCGCTTGACTTTGATACGTTCTTGGCAAACATGCCTTTTCAAAAGGAATCCTTTGTATTCAATTCAATAGAATCATTTTCATACATCAAGACATTGTATTTCAATTGATATTCTGTTAACAAAGAGAATAAATGCTCCCATGCACATTTAATTGGGTGCGTGTGTGACAATTTGATTGTTTGAATAAAATAAAATCATCGTGTCATAAACACGAATTGTCTGTACGGTTTTTTCCTTCTTACTTTTCAAAAGAATTATTTAAATATACTTTTGCATACAATTTATTCATACGTACATATTTACATATGTGTGCATGTATGCGTGCATATACTTTCACTTGAACAAAATCAAGATTAGGAATTGTATAACTTTCGAGTTATTAAATGCCGTAAAACTCTGGGAATTTTGATAAGAACAGCAACGAGTATTCAATTTGAAAATAATTGCTCCCAATATTTATTTGCGGGGTATTAAAAAATATTCGTTATTTTGCAACTCTCTTGACAATCAATGGCAAACGAGGGCATATGCGCGAGAACAACAAATACAACAATACAATCAATAACAACATGCATTTTTTGGTGTAAATTTCAATATTCTTTTCAAAAATGTACAGAAACTCGATTTTACCCGCGGCTTCGCTCTGTTATTATCACCATCGGTTATAGAGTTTCGGAAAGGCATATTTTAGCCCTCTGTCGCCTCCTGCTCGTCTTTAAAAATATGTAAGTAGCATATGTTTTCTGCTAAACGCAAAAACAGAAATACATTTTAATTTCACTAAAATCGGTTAGATGGTCTCGCTGGCGTGGAAATTGCCCCTACCTTCCTCGTGGTCCTAGTTTTTTTTTAAGTTTTAGTGGAGTTGCACAATTGGCAACTCAAATACATCCAAGTTTTAAAGTTCATTAAAATCGGTTTTAACGTTTCGGTGGAGCATAAATTTCCCCCTATGACCCTACTGGTCTTAATTTTAAAGTGCACCAAATTTTACCGCGATTGTTCTACAAATAGCGAATTTAAGCTCGTTTATATTATAAAATCTGTTAAAAACCATGTGGAAGATATAGCATAATTAAAAAAGTAGGCGTAAAAGTGGGCGTGATAAAAAAATAGCCTAAATTCATTCAAGAGTCCCAATTATATGGTGTGAAAAGTTCAGGAAGATCGGTCCAGCGGTTTGGGCTCCTATAAGGTACAAACACACAAACAGCCGAACAAACAAACACACATTCAGCTTAATAGATGTATATACATAGATAGAAGATAAACGAAGATTATAGAGTTAAGTGCTGTTATATTTTTTTTACTAAAGCTGGCAATTTCCAAAAAAAAAACTGTGCATTCAAAATAAATTAGAAAAATTAAATATTTGTTTATTTTTAATTAATTTTTATTGAAGAAAATAATAAAAGAACTTTTCTATTATATTGTATATATATTATGATATTATGATCGGGCCTATTCTAGTTGGCGTTGCAAAGTAAACCTCCCTGTTCTGTAAACCGAATCGATTTAAAAACGAGTGATTTCTGTCGCGAGGGCACGATGGATGGTAGTCTGCACTTTGACTACAAAACCAAAAACAGACCTGGGTTCAACTCCAGTTTCAGACTAAAATTATAAAAAAAAACATCTCGCATTTTTTTGATGCGCATTAGTGTGTCTTTGTGTGTCAGTTGTTGTCGGAAAGTTTCAGTGGCGAAGGCGTAGTCACTGGTCGCTGATCAATACCGGCTTCAGCTGATAGCAATCCACAATCACATCGGAACGCCTTCCTACGTCGATATTGTGTAGCACCGGCGAAGTAAAATAATAATAAAAATGCCTACTAAACCGAAGCTTCAACACTGCTATAAACAAGGACCGTGCAAAAAAGCAGAGCTGTAAAATAATTAATTAAGCTTACCTTCTATCATTGCTCCAACTATTCTTTTTCTCTAGTTCCAGCATGATGCATCGTATGTGTAGGGCTCATCTCCTGAGTGCTCGTCTAATATGAAAAAGAAAGTGATTTTAAAATACTTTCATACAAATTTTAGCTCTATAGAAATATAAAATTTAAACAATTTCTTTTATGTTTCGTTGTAGTCCAGAACAAAATAAATAAACAGCAGCTTAAAACGCATGAAAATAATTATACCCTTTAGCAGCTGCATTTATTAAATGGACATGTCGGTTCATAATTCCCTATTAACTTCCATTTAAGACATGCCCATTGGCTTTGTAAATAAACATCCCATATCGAGTTGTTAATTGTATGTAGTATGTCATACGATACAATGATAACGATGTTGATCGAATAAACATCATTAATTTGCATTGAGGCAGACAGATAATCAACAGCACAAGGCTTATCGATATCACACTGGCATTCATTTCATTGCATTGTTTGACTTTGCAACACGTACAAGTAGGTAATTGCAACAAGTGTCATCAACTATTAATTTCTCTTGTGACACAATGGAAAGCAAACAACATTATTGTCGTTACGTTACGATGGAGTGAACTTTTCATGTTGCTGAGCATTCATTTAAACTTTAATACGGATATTGTTATTAAGGAATTTAATTTAATGTTAGATTTCTTAAGTTGTTGTTGATTTGTGAAATTGTGGCCAAGTTCATAATTTACACAGGACAGCCGGTTATAAAACTTTTTCTTCTCGGCTGTATAAATGACGTATTGCTGCCCTTTGTTGCACCAATTAAAAATATTTTTTTTTCACAACCTTAAACTTTAAACTACAACAGCTGAAGACTCCATCAAAGCGGAAAATTACAGCATTTTTAATTGATTTGAGTGGCTGTAATTCCCATTTATTGAAGTCGTGATCATATAATTTTAAAACATTTTATCAACATCCAATCTAAACTGCCTTCCAATACAGTTTTAGCAGCACAACGTGTGTATTTTAAATGGATAATGCTTCTTGTCAATAAAAAGTTATTTTGTTTATTTCTAATTTTATTCATTCCACCTACGAGGATTAATAAATACCATGTGGATGAATTAAATATTTTCAATGACAAGCAAATGCTCCTCCAGGTATACATACTCCTCATCCAAAGAAATAATACGCCTCATATGTGCTGGATACGATATGTCTCGTAGTTGCTGGCAAATACTCGCCAGATACATTTCCTGACGATAAAAGAAATGTTATGGAAACACATTTCTCTGTTTATGTTGCATTCTCTACGTGTTGTAAATATTTAAATAATGTATTGTAATGAAATTGTATTTTCTTCAAAAGTTCTTTACCAGAATGGTCTTTCATTGGTATATAACGTCAGCTAAAATGCAAAATAACCGAGATATCATCAAAAAATTCCAAATTATTTTTTTATTTATTACGTTTCACTCCATCATATGACACAAGTGTGCAAAATTGTAAGCTTCTACTATCGCAAATAACCAAGTTATAACAATATTTCAAAATAATGTATCCTCCCTGCAGTGTTAGCATATGTAAAGATTTATCTTATTTTCGATGTTTTATGACATGTCAAAAAGATAATAAAGTGATTTTTAAATATGATTCTAATTTTAAAATTGTTCTTTTTCCCGAAAAAAAATTGGTGCAATGTATTATTATATACTTTATGATATTCTCCTAAAGTATTTTTTATAAAAGCAAACTCAATAACTGAGGAGTAAGGCATGCTTATCATCATATATCATATATAATATATCATATATAATCATATATAAAGAGATATTCCCAAAATAAATTCAGTTAATATTTTAATATTCTTTTGTTTAATTTTTTAATGTTTCATTTGATTCTAAATACATTAGCATGCTGACCGATGGCAAGCCTAGTGTAGATGAGAAGAAAATGTCATTCATGCGAATAATATTCAACAAATTAATGACGAATGGCGAGAACTGTATCACTTCAATTTTAAATAATACAATTTATTGAGGGAAGGAAATATTGAAATGTTTTAGGATATCATTTTGAATGCAAATCGTTTCGATTGCTTATGAGTGCTGTTCGTTCTTTAAAAAATAGTTTATTCAAAATGCCGATGAAAGCAATTGCTTATGAATATGATCAAAGTTAGAAACTAATTACATACAGTATTTTAGTATTTCATGCATATTTTTTAAGTGTTTAAGTTCACAGTTAATTTATCACAATATTATGAAAAATTACTTTGATTCTAGTAAAAGCAAAAAGAACAATTAATCTCCAGCATCAGTTGAGTAGAACACGTATATACGAGTACATATTTTCATGCCACTCACTATCCAAGTCATCAGTACTCTTTGTGTAAACAAAGAGGTCTTTGTAAAGTCATTAATATCATCTATTTAACCCGTCAGAGCTTAGGAAAATGTATACGTTTTAGTAAAGGCCATACATACTTCATATATTTCTCCTTTCTTTGTTACTATAATTTTTTCTTTATCGCAAAATTGCAATCATAAATCATTTCCCTTGCATGCCACACACAATTCCCTTTATCGTGAATGATGTTTTGTCAACGAATTTTTTTCCTTTGATTTCTTCACTTGATTTTTGCTGGGGAATTGCATACAAATTGTAAGTAAATTCTTCTTTTAATTCAATATTTTGATAAATATAATAAATAATAAATAAAATGCAAATCAAGAGACCAGTTGAGAGTGTTTCTTCAAATCATATAAAGCTACGCAGCGGAGTTTTGGAATTCTCTTACTGGTTAACTTGAACTGTTAGTACATCTTAGGGCCAAGCCTAAGCAATTTATTTTAATATTTAGACTACTTTATTTTTTGATTTATTTTATTTTTTAAATTCTCTAATTTTCACAGTTTTGTTAAATTTTGTATTCAGATACTTCTATTTTTCAAATGCAATAGTTTTTATGTGGCCCTGATTATTTAATAATACAATTCTGTGTCGCAAACTGGAACTTTTGGTTTTGTAGTCAGCGTGATTTTACCCAAATTTTTGAAAATAAAGAAAACCAGCATTATATTTCTCTGAATATTTTTGTTCAAATTTTCACTTTTTAACGTTTACTTTAGTAATCGGATTTTTTTCATCTAAAATAAATTTCTTGGTCAGTATTAAGCCAGATTTGAAATTTTTGTTTCAATATTTCAAGCAGTTTTCATTTTTCATAACAATTTTTTCTTCTCCTGCAAACTTATGAAAAGTAATGTTACGTTATTTTGCATTTTATATGACGATATGTTTGTACAAGTAGCTGCATTACATTCTGCTACATTCTTTTCATATTTTCTCTGTTGGTAAAAATACTTGAGAAATGTAAAATGAAATTTCTAACAGCCCGTATAATTTTCGATTTAGTTAATGACATATTGATCTTTTTCATTCCATTAAATGAGTTGGTTAAATTAAATTGAAAATAATGATGATGCCATGCAATGTTGTTTGTACGTTGTCGGTTTGTAGCAAATAAATCTGTGTAAATTCAAATTAAATGATGTTCGTTGCTAAGCGGATCTTCGGAGAGCGGCTGAATCGATTTCGATAATATTGTTTATTCTGTGTATTGTTTGAAATATTCCGAGGGCTTTTTAAGGGGAACTGACTGCCTCTTTGTAACTTTCGCAGCGATTTTAAATTAAATTTAAATAACAATTATTCGAAAAATAGAACCGCAAACAGAAAAAGAACTAAAAAAAAATAATAAAATTTTAGTTTTTGTATGCATTACTATTTTCTTTTTAAAAGGCTTTAATTCTCACAACTTGAAAAACGCAATTATCTCTTGACCAACTATGATGAAATAAAAAACACAATTAGCCGTTTTATTGGCGTATTTTATTTGAAAAAAAAAACATGATTTAAAAAATGTGAGAGATATTTTACAAAAATGTTTTATTGACATTTTTTTTTTAATTGAAAAAATATAAATTTCTTTACTACTGCATGTTTTGCAGAGTTTTAATAATTTTTTGTAGTTTATTTTTAAACTTTTCTTTTTTTTATAGCTAAAACCAGAAAAACAAATACTAAAAAACCACTAGAAAATTAAATTGAATTTGCTTGTGTAAAATAACTTCATGTGGACTTATTTACTTGATTTAATATATGTATTATTTGTATATAAACATGTATTACATACAGTATGTGTTAATAAAGGGTGTCTGGTAGCAGGTTTATATTTTCAAACTTAAATAAAAAACGTAATAATTGACACAAAGTTTTATTAAGAGTATTGAACAATAGAATGGAAATGCGGTTTTTATTTTTTAAAGAGTATGTCATCCATATCATTTTTTAAAATTTCATGAATAATCGCTCTTGGAAGTCCCAGTGAGGTTGCTCTTTTCCGTATTGAAAGTCGCGGATTTTCAAGTGAACTGCATTCATATCCGAAGCAGTTGCGCGGAACCTCTGCACCCACGAACGAATTACATTTACACTCGGTTCATCACTTATTCGCCGTATGCCGAACTTTATACAAAATTGTCGACGAGCAATTACGTAAGAATCATTACTCTTAAAAAATGTCTTCACAGCGAACATGACTTTTTAACGAATATTTAAATATTTATCAGAAACATGATTAAATAAGAAGAATATGTTAATTATGATATAAGTACAGTTTTGCTTAACAAATCACTTTCTTCGAATACTTCCCCCATTCACAAGAGTTATAAACGGTTTATAAGAGACTTATAACACAGCTTTTGTATGGAAACTTTTTTTTGACAATTAACTTTTTTCTTGATTCCTTATTTGACTTGTTTATTTATTAAGCAAATTCTTAAATTTTTAACTTTATTAAATTTTGTTAACTTTCAATGTATGTTTGGCATATGTGCTGTGATGCCCATCATCGTAAATTGTTTTATGGCCCCATGTTTCCCATTGGAACGATGGCAATAAATGTAGTTATATGTGTGCGTATGTGTGTATAAGTACATCTGGAACTGTTTAAAATGAATACATTTCCAAGTTTATAAATATTAACAACTTTGATGTGCATAAGACACAGTATCTACAGCCATGTTGTTACTCGTAAGTATAGAAAAGCTGTCGCTCAAAACAAAGTGCTGAATATTAACCAAAAATATACGGTCCAATGCTTTTTTTTTTTTTTAATTCTCAGTATCCGTATGTTGTGAGTTAAGAGCATTTCAATTTTTTTCCTCAACAAAACACAACACAATATGCCAGTTGGCCAAATGTTCACACAGACGATACCGTGTTCGATAACTAGACTTGTGTGTATTGAGTTTTATAATCAACAATGTAAAGGACATAATTGTTGTTCATGTTAATTTGAGCCCGCCAAACTTAATTTTACAAGTTCTGAAACTCACGCGTTTTGCTTGCGATTTGTGATTAGATGTTTTTACAATTTTTAATATAAAAGTCTGCATTTTTAAATTTTTCTAATAATTTCATATGGCATTAAGGGAAAATGACCGGTGACTGACTGCCTTTAAATTATTCACAGCACTGTCAACATACATTTTTCGAAGATCATTCAGATCTGCAATAGAAAGACAAAATTAACAAAACATGATAACATTTTATAAATTCAATAATTTCAATAAACATTTTACCAAACCTTAAATACTTTTGAGTAAGATGAAAAGAAAGCATAGTTAATTTAATTTATTCATCATTTCTTTGCTTCTTTAAAGGTTGGTTTGGTCTAAATCTGAGATAGGCAAAGCTATTCTATTTTTCGTTTGTTAAAGTTACATATATACCCTGCAAATAATGTGATTAGTAAACACATGCATGTATAGTGTAGGAAGAGTAGGACTAGTCCAAGACTAACTCAAATGTATGGAGAATACATGGTTTATTTAACATTACGATATCCTAGCGGTGGACCATATAACCATATAAACCAGAGAATAATTTTAATGAGACGCAGTAATCGTAAATACGAAGTAAATCACAAACACTTGTCGTTTAACAATAAGCTGTTGTTTTCAATAACGTGGTCCACGGCTGCATTACATGGGACCATGTTTGTAACCAGTCCATTTCAGCTAAAATGGGTCCCGTAGTCCAATATTATTTGCAGGCTACATTCCCATTCTCAGCACAGCCTGTATTGCCAGAGTAGAGTTATGCCTCATATACCCAATTGAAAAGGGAAATTATTTTAGGTCTGGAGATGGAAAAAAGTAACAAAATCAGTCTTGGTACACATTGTATCTTCAATATTTATTTCGTATGGTCTACTTTTTGTGCGTAATGCGTTTTCAAATTGTTTATCTGTCAAAGGAATTCGACTTTTGTTTCAATAAAGAAAATGTTGACACACAAATATAAATAGGTCAATACAAATATTAAATATTATTTGCAAATGTAATATTTTTGCTTATTACATACATATATCTGCAGAAATATGTCTCAGAACCGTCTTTCA
This sequence comes from Dexiosoma caninum, assembly GCA_963924685.1. Classification (NCBI taxonomy): domain Eukaryota; kingdom Metazoa; phylum Arthropoda; class Insecta; order Diptera; family Tachinidae; genus Dexiosoma; species Dexiosoma caninum. The sequence continues at coordinate 78,662,537 of OZ004725.1, read as the reverse complement.
CTAGTTTTGCTTTAACTTCCTGATTTTGATGCGCAATGTCACGTAACAAGGATTCATATGCATTTCGATAAAATTTTATATTATTTTACAGTCATAAAAACGTCTGTTGTAATTAAATAATAGAAATTGTATGCACGCGAAATGTTGTTTAATGTTATATTTTTTCATAAGAAATCACATATTTTAGTTTGCCAAATAATTAGGTGAAAATAAAAAGTTTAGTTCATATGGCCCATTTAACATATTTTCTTGCAGTAAACACTGATTTTAAGCGATTTCATCGACACATTTATTGTGCATCAGATAACACTATGCAACACGAAAAAATTGCGGTAATCATAACTATTTTTTTTTAATCCGCTGTGGTCACATAAAATCATTCCTGTTTTAATTTCTACAGTAAGTTTTTTGTAAAAAAGTTTTTTTTTCTAAAATTTGGGTTTTTTGAAGATGCTGCTCTCTACATCTGTTCAGAACTTTGGAAAGACTCATTCGTTCTTTTTATGAAATACGTCAAAAAATTTTAAATTACGCCAGCTTTAATTTTTGTTACTATCATTTGATTTAGCCATTAGTTTTAGAGTTATTGATGAAAAAGTGAAAAAAACTTTTTTTTTTTGGCAAAATTACCAAATTTTTTAATTAAAAAATTTAAAAAAAAAATAGAAAGCACCGAATAGTTATCAGTTTTACAACTTAAGCCTAAATTCACAGTCATTAGTTAGCTGATAGTAATAGTTTAACCAATAATATTTGATTCTCAGCTTTTTGTTTACTATTAGTTAAACCGCCAAATGTTATTGATTAACAAATAGTTAGACAACAGCTGATTAGTAAATTATTCTTAGTATTTTTGTTTTGATATAATCTATTCATATCATCAGTGTTTTTATTTTTGCTGATATTTTGGTTTTCTCGAAGCAATTTCAGCAGCAATTCAATATCTTGTGCGGTAAAGTTCGATGAGCACACGCTTGTTTTATCCATTTTTAAGAAATAATATAACAAATGTGAACAAAAACCATATGCTATAACAGTGCTGCCAATATTGAAAATTAAAAGATTTTTGGTGTTACCATTCTTTGGTTATACTGAGACTGTTAGTTAAACAATACACTGTGAATATGAAGTATTAGTTAAACAACAGTTATCATTTTAGTTTACTAATAATTAACTATCGACTGTGAAATTGAACCGTAATATTAAAGGTGAATATAATACAGGGTGGCACAAAAGGAGCTATATGGTTTGAATTCTTTATAACCATTTTAATTATTATTTCTTCTTTGTTTTGTAAAGAAGACTTGGGAAATTGATTATAAAACAGTCGAAATGAAATCGTGGTCATTACACCCGAAATTTTGCGCAAAGTTATGGAAAATATGGTAAAAAGAGCACGTATGTGCGAAGCAGAAAATGGACATCACTTACAGGATATCATTTCTCAAAGCTAATTTCAAAAAATTCCCCAATAATAACCTGTATTTAAAAAAAAAATTATAATAACCGCATAAATAAAAAAGTTATAAACCATTTAAACCATATAGCTCCTTTTGTGTCACCCTGTAGAAATGAAATAAACTTTATTTCAGGAAAATCCATAGATAAATGCGTGGTTTATTGCCGATTAAGTGAAAGGCCTACTTTTGACAGAAAAGCGATTTTTTTACTGGCACTATCTTAAACAGTTAATTTTTTTTCAGCATTTAATAGTTTATTTATTAATTAATTTATTAATAATAATAATAATAATTTTTTAACGAACAAAATTAACAACTAGTTATATTTTAATCAAAAAGATGAACAAAACATAACCTAAAAATAATTTCGAATTTTTTTAGTCTCTTGTGATTTTGATAATTTGATTCTCTATTAAGGAACTAAATAAAATCTCCCATCGTATTTTCATTCCATAGTCCCTGACAACGTTGCTCCATGGTCTTAAGTTATTGATGAAATCGCTTACGGCACCTAGATTTTACGGAAAAATTCCAAATGCGAATGCAAGAAATGTATTTTTAATGACATTTTTATATACAAAATTAGAAATTTATCAAAGAAGATGGTTATCAAAGAAAAAAAAATGTTTTCCCATTTGTTGCATAGTGTAATTAGTTTAGAAGATATGATTTTGACCTCTTTTCCCAGTGTGAGATATTGCCAACTGGGATACATACTCAGCAAACATGATTGGTTAATATTGAAGTAAACAAAATACATATTAAAGGAAATAGGCAACTTAGTCAAGCGATTGAAAATAGCCTTCAGGGGATGGATGCTGTTGGTGAGTTGCTGAGTAGTTAGTGCTTTGACTCTGCAACCAGAAGATCATCGCTTTAAGGCCCGGCCAGAGCAATAAGTAGTAAAAAAAAAGGGGTTTCGCTATTTACTTTAAAGTTCTTCTTAGAATGTAACAGCGTAGCTTATGAGATGGGCAGTAGAGAGGGTGGATCATTCCTGGAAGCGAAGTAGGATTGCAGGGGGTTATATGGTCTATGCTGGACGGGGCAAGAATCACACGGCTACAGGTAATGGGTAGGAGCGACTTGAGGGTTCTGATGGGGCCTTTGACTGGTCAGTACTCGTTTTTATTTTATTTCATTCAAAGGATCATGGTACAAAAATAAGATAATTTCTTTCGTCTACTGACAATTACCAAATTCGGTAACAATAATGGCGACCGAAAATACTTTGGTATGATTATTGTAAATGTACTACACTCTTTCTTACGAAATAATCGAAACATACTTCTGTGTAAGAAGTTTCCACTTCATGTTTCAAGCAATCTGTTTGTTCCCCGTTGTGCGATTATAGCCATATTGTTGTTTATTAACTGGTTTCTGAAGATAAAAGGATTTTTAACTGTTGAGTGCACTTGAAACTTTAGATCTTGCAAGCTGTTATTTTCGCAAGAAAAATTCTTAATTATATTTTTTAAAAAGTACAGTGGAGTACGGTTATAAAGAAATGTTTCTTAAGTCCTACAAACAAATATGCCTGGAAATTTATACGGTTATGAGGAATAAAAAAAAATTGCTAATATTTGTTTGGCATATTTTGAAACTTTAAATTACTTATGACTATTTGGTAACACTAGCAGTTGTTCTCTTAGTTAAAAAAATAAATAATAAATTTAATCTCACAGCAACTGAAGATGTCAAAGACGCAAAAATATAAAAGCAATTTTCTAAATGAGGGTGGCCATGGCTGAAGTAGCCTGCACGTTGACTACAAAACCAAAAAGTCCTGACTTCGAGCCTAGTTTCTCATACTAAATCATAAAAACATCTCGCATTTTTTCTGATGTGCATTTGTGTGTGTTTTTGTGTCAGTTGTTGTTGGAAGGTTTTAGTGGCGAAGGCATAGTCATTGGTCACTGAACAGTACCGGCTTCAGCTGATACCAATCCACAGGCATATCAGACCATTCTCCGTCGTCGGAATTGTGTACCAGCGGCGAAGTAAAATAATCATTAAAACAATGCTTGAATACGTCTCCTTGAGATCAGAGGCAAAAGCAGAGTTGCAAGATAGTGAAGCTTCACCTACTGTCATCTCTCTAACTATCCCATTCTTCTAGTTCCAGCATAATGCGTCTCATTTGTAGGTGTCATCGCCTGAGTGCTGGCCCAAGATATAAAAAAAACTTATGAAATTTCAAAGTCTACATTGTCAACAATTTCAAAAAATAAAGAAAATATTGTGAAGCCTACAATAATAATATTACGCAAGTAAGAAAATCAGAAAACGGGTTGATTATGGAGTTCTTGGTTCAACAAAGATATTGCTCAAGCTTCTCATTTATTTAAATGAAGGTTTAATATAATATCTCTAGTTGTTCTAAGGAAAATTTGGGTAAAGGTTCTCTAAAGATCTGCATTAGCACCAGTGAAATGCGCATCGGAACTAGCTAAGCCTCCTTAAATCATTTTTTTTTTTTTTTATCTAGGACCAGCACTCAGGAGATGACTCCTACACATGCGAAGCATTGTGCTGGGAACTATAGGAAAGGGATAGTAGGAGAAACGACAGGAGGTGAAGCTTAATTAATTATTTTGCAACTCTGCTTTCGCACGTTCTTTTTGTTTTTATACTCGTAGCAGTGCTGAAGCTTCGGTTTAGTAGCCATTTATTTTTTATTATTATTTTACTTCGCCGGTGCTACACTATACCGACGAAGGAGGGCGTTCTGATGTGATTGTGGATTGCTATCAGCTGAAGCCGGTATTTTGTTCAGTGACCAGTGACTATGCCTTCGCCACTGAAACCTTCCGACAACAACTGACACACAAAGACACACTAATACACATCAGAAAAATGCGAGATGTTTTTTTTATTTTTATTTTAAAATTATTTTTTTTTGTCTGAAACTGGGGTTGAACCCAGGTCTGTTTTTTGGTTGTCTAGTCAACGTGCAGACTACTATCCATCGTGCCATCGCCATTCAATGTATTTACTTTTAAAAATAAAATAAAATAATTTTTCTGAATAAGTTAAATATTTTGGGAAAAGTAGTGCGTAATATTATTATTAAAATATTTAGAAAAAGTCCCAAAAAAAAAATAAAAACTACTTATTTATTTTTTTTTTGTCTTGGACTAGTGCTAGACAGAGACAGATGCTAGTGTATAAAATAGACAGGTGGTGAAAATCGTAGAAAGATAGAGCCTAATTCTTGCACAACTCTGTAGTTGCGTGTTAATTATGAAGCAAAATTGCGGCGGCTCTGATGTTCATTTTGACGGATTAATTTTATTTAAGTTGAAGGGAGCCATTTTATTTATTAACAACAACAACTTATTTTTTTTTACTTGACTGAGCTCCGAATCGAAGCTGGCTGCTACCCTTTGCAGAGCAAACACGCTAACTACTCCAAATCAACACTCCCATTTCCTCCTGTTGTTACGAACTTCGCCTATAATGAACAAAATTGCACGTTCCCGCAAAATTCGTTATAACCGAACCCCACTGTTATTATTTTTAAATACCATACCCGTCAAAACAGATTATTTGTTTTTTTTAAACAAGATCTGGTTAAGTAGATTACTTGACAATAGGAAATCTAGAAATTAAATTCAATGTTAAATTTTTAACGGGAGTTTTAGGAACATGAAATTATTTACTACAGTATACAATTCCTACAAGACCAACTGACGATAATTGATAACGCACGTCTTTTCAAGATGATTTAAATTGCCGTTACGCTCTAATTTGGTTTTGATGACATTTTAATTTTCTAATTTATTTTGTGATAATCGCTGGAAAATTATTACTTCACTGTATGCGTACATTTCTTGTTTACAATTTTTTTAAGAAGTCACCCACTAAAATCATCGTTTTACAGCCATTTATCATACAAATAGCAGGTCGTATTTTTGTTAGGAGGTTGACCTGTAAGTTACAATCAGTTGATTATGTATTAACGGCCTGGTCATAGTTCGGCATTTACATATATTGAAATCAACAACAAAAAACCTCAAATTGTTTTTGTTTTCAATAATTATTTTCACCTCGGCTTCTATGTTTTTTTTTTTCGGAATATTGTGTAGGCCACAGTTGTTCATTTATTAGCCAGTGAAAATATTAGAAGTCATGATGAACTACTTCTGATCTACTTCCGAAATAATAATAACTGAATTCTCAGGAAATTATTAAGAACAACAATCAGAAAATTAATATGAAAGTGCTTCTATTGTACGAAATTAATTTATGTTTGCTTATTTTTATATTTTATTTTTTTATATCTATATTTTTATATATATATTTTTTATTATTTACTTAGTAGTAAAACGAATGAAGTAAGAAGTAATAAAACATACAATTTAATTGCATTTCGATGAAATGAAATAAATTAAATTAGAATTTATCTATGTTTGTTATATGGTTTAGCTGGTCTATATGCAGCATTTGGTGCTAATATCAAAATCTTTAGTAGACCTTTCACCAAATTCTTGAAAAAAGCTAAGAAATTTCACATGTTTTTAAAAGAACTCCCGGAAAATATTTGAGAATTACGGAATATACAAGTAAAACAAACCAAGTAGCTGCTTTAAAAATTGTCCTTATACAACAAACATTTTATTATTTTGTAAGAAAGGCTTAGAAAAATGAAATAGATTTAAAATCAAATAATAAAATGTTTGTTGTATAAGGACAATTTTTAAAGTAAGAAAGGCTAAATTAGAATTTTGAATCGAATCGGAACTTCTCATAATCTGCTTCTTATGAACGAAAAGCGATAAGCATAGGAACAATAAGAAATTAATTATATCGCTCAGATTAAAAAAGTAGATTCATTTAACATCAGCGGGACTTGGTTACTGGTGTTTCTATTCTATTTTTCATTCTCTTCTTCATTACAAGTATCACAATAGGATCATGATGAATTGGACCCAAGTAGGCTGGGTGGGCGACCTGCCTACCTAACCTAGCCTAAGCTAACATCAGCATTATTTTGAATTCAATAAAATGGCACCAAAAAAGAGAACTTCCGGCAATGACAACCCTATGTTTTTTGTTTATATTTTGTTTCAAACCAGCATTAAGGGGCTACACATGCAATAGGGGCTGCACCGAATAGTGATGGAATTAAGATTTCTATAGTTGCAACGTTTTAGTTGCACAAAATTGTCACTCAGCGTGATTGTAAGTTTTTGTCTTCCACTAAATTTCAATACGTGTTTAGTCAGTGTTTTCAATCATTGAAAGTGTAAAAGTAAAATGAATTTAATGCTAAAGCGGAATTAATTAATTTGCGACACTAAGAATAATGTTGTGTGGCCCATTGTAAGTTCGTTTAGCAAACAATTTGCTGATAATATTTACTTTCGTTGAACAATATTTAATTTATTGCACAATTGATAATATTCAAGTAGTTGTTTTTTAAACAAATATTTCTATTTTAAAAATTGAAATAGAAGAAGAGGAACACACTCAGTGTATTTAACTATCAGAAAGAAAATTATTTAATATTTAAGCAATAAATTCTTTCTTTTGTTTACACAATTTCTCCTACAGCATTTGATTATATTTATAATTTTTGAAATTAATTCATTAAAAAAAAGGAACAGTATGCACTGCTGGTGTCTTAAACCATTAAATTGCTTTAATTCATTGGCTTTCTTTAAGACTGTTCTTAGAAAAAAAAGGTGATTTTTAGTAACGATATTTGCAATAATTGACATTCCCCCGAACAGGTTGTAACATCTTTTAATTGTCGTGCCATCCATAAAACTCCATCAATATATATCAGAGGTAAAAGCGTCGCGTAAAAATTATAAATACGTCGCCAATCTGCGTACCGTCAAGGCTGCTTAGTTTTTAGGAGGCTGCAAGATCTGCTGAAGGTACGAATCTACAATAAGCAAAACTAAAACACCAATACCAAATTTCTATGGCGACGGTCGAAGTACTCTACATGTTGACTACAAAACGAAAAATTTAACTGGGTTCAATCCCAGGTTCAGACCCATAAACAACAATCCGCATTTTTTCTGATGTGCATTGTGTGTCTTTGCGTCAGTTGTTGTCGCAAAGCATAGTGACTGGTCACTGAACAGTAACGGCTTCAACTGTATTCAATCCACAGGCACATCTGAACGCCCTCCTTCGTGGGTATTATGTAGCACCGGCTTCAAAAAATTTAATACGTCTCCTTAACAGAAGCTACAACACTGCTATAAAAACAAATACGTGCTATAAGCAGTGTTGTAAGATGGTGAATCTTCACCTTTCCCTTGTTCCAGCACAATGCACTATGCATGTGTAGGGGTCATCTCCTGAGTGCTATTACAAGATAAAAAAAAACTTTCTTTTTGGCAACGCTGTTTTTACCAGCTCAGTTGTTTTTGTGTAACATGTCACTGTTTATCATGTTCAGTTTGGTCTATAATTTAATAATATATTTAGAGAATCGACTTATACCCGATTCACACACTGCGCTTTGAGGCAGCGACATGAGTCCTGCGACACGAGTTTAATGGCGTGAGGTTAAGAGAAGCTAGAGAGGGAAACAAAGAGTCATAAAACAAGATTTGAGGGGGCAATTTTGACATTTATCTTTTGTTTCTTTCTTTACCTCTCATTATTCTCATGTTATTCATAAACGGTGTTGCCGACTTTAAATATTTTTTAAAAAATTTTTAAAAAATTAATTAAAATTTTTAAGTTTTTTTAGTATTTATTTTTCAGTTGAATATATAAAACTTTAAGCGGTGTTACTAGTTTAATTGATATTTTTATAAATTGCAAATAACAGAGTAATCTAATATATACATATATGGCAACACCGATTAAACATGAAAAAGTCCCCTGATTGTTGCAGCAAAAAGCGCAAGATGTAAACTTATGAGGGGTTTCGAACGGACACCAAAAAGAAATACAAAGATTGTTGCAGGGACAAAGAGCAACGTCTGAATTGTCTCTTACAAATTCACAAACACTTGCATCACTTATTATCAAAATTCATGCTCGGTTAAGAAAGTGCATCGTGTATTTTATGGTCAGTTTGGGCGACCTACTGAGGCGGCTATTCGGAATCTTGAGAGTAAATTTCGCACCAAATTTACATTATTGGACACTAAACCATTAAACAGGCATACGTAGAGTGTGGACAGGGGAAAATATCGCTGCTGCAACCGGCAGTGTTATTGATGACCGTGAATTATCGAATTGGAGCCGTTCGCAGCGATGATTACAAACTTTTTTCTTTTGCCGAAAATGGAAAAGCTGGACTTAACTGACATGTGGTTTCAGCAAGACATTGTTGACAGGGTAATGTATAAAATTGTACCAACCGCAAACAGATTGTTCTATCGAAAGATTTTATACATTCCTCTAAATTTTATGTGTTTTTTTTTAATCAAATTCGGAAGTTCTTAAAAAATCACCTTTTATGCAGCAATCAAAATTTTGCCTCACCTTTTAAAATGTTTTCACTTGGTGAAGCACTAGGAAATTTTATATTTATTTTATATACTTTGCTTTATGATATTTTCATATACGAGTATATTTCAAATTTGTTTTGATTAATTGCTCTTCGTTAAATAATTTAACACAAATTTTTTTTAATACACATTTATCTTTCAACTTTTTATTAAAATGGTTTTTTATAAATTTTTTTTTTTCATTTTCATTTAAAGACTTTTTATTAAATCTGTTGTTATTTATCCCCCTCTATTTTTGCCTGCCATTAGTTGGACGTCTTTAACATTTTGGCCAGCAACTTTTAAATTTTTCTAAATAATTATCTTCATTTATTGCCCACCACGCAACAGTAAGACAGACGTACAGAAACTTTTGTTTACATTTCGATTTGCTAAATAAAACAAAATTCTGTTTTAAACAATAATAATCAGTAAACAACTTTGTATTGCACTTTTTTCATTCATTTAGTATTCCTGTGTTTTTTTTGTTTTGTATTTTCATCATTCTTATGAGTAGAGGAACTTTTCGTAAAGATTGCTAAAGGGGTGTTGATTTTGAACTTAAGAAATTTATTTCTATCAGCGGCTGCGTTAGGCAAGAATTTTTGCAACCGCTGCACTTGAACTTTCCCGATAAACTGAACTTTACTTCTTCAGCATTTATTTTGTAGATGTGTAATTTCATTAAGAAATTGTTTAGGTTTGTGAACAGGCGAGAATGAATGAACATGTAAAATTGCCCATGGCTGGGATGTTACATAACAGGAATGTCAGATACCATTTTCGACTAACAGTACTGGAAATGTTATCAGGTATTTTAGTAATCCCACTTTTCGGCATTGACGAATTGGCGGTTATTTTGATTGCATTCTTGCACAAATTAAATCTTAAAGACTCGTGTACCATGTTTTTTTTTTCAATGTCTTTCATGAAATGAACGAACACATCCACATTTGATGAGAACGTCGTCGAACTGATTGATGTGGGTCTTCTTCAATGCTTTGCGGTACAGCATCATTAGCTTTGTCCAAACTATAATTAACAGTAAACATGGTGCCATAACGATACGTAGTTACTCCAATTTATCCGCCCTGAAGGGCGATTATGCAACTACAAGAAAAAAATTAATTTTTTTATTTTTAATTAACCAACTAACATCGCAACCAAGAAGATCCATTGTGCAAAATTAACAGCTATAATTAGAATAATATAATTTTTCAATTAAAACTTTAATCGAGGGTGGCGATGGTCGAAGTAGCCTGCACGTTGACTACAAAACGAAAAATTTTTCCTGCTTTCAACCCCAGTTTCAGATTCATAAAAACAACTTGCATTTTTTCTGATGTGCATTTGTGTGTGATTTTGTGTCAGTTGTTGTCGCAAGGTTTCAGTGGCGAAGGCATAATCACTGGTCATCATTTCTCCTACAATCCCTTTCCTCCAGTTCAAACAAAATCAGTTCAATGAATAAAATTTTAAATGAATTTTTTGGCTCAATAACGTCCATTTTCACAATATATAATTATTTTACTTTTAACAGTAAATTAACTAACTGGCGGTTTGCTTAACAGGCACTATTTAATCGACGGTTAATGATTTCAGTTTCACCATCCTTCAGTTACTTAACAAAAGAATTCGCTAATAAGTATGGCAATATTGTTTGTGTTTGTTTACGAAAAATACTATAATGACAGAAAATTGAAAAAAATTTTAATGTTTGTGAAAAAAACATTGAAGTATACTGAAAGGAAATGGCGGAATATTCATAAGCAACAAATTGTTCCAGCTTGGAACATTAAAAAAAACAAGTGAGAGAGGTAAAATATTGGTCTATAAAAATATTAAGATAGACAAATGTAAAAAAGTTTTTTGTAGAGCCTCTAATATCACAGCAAGATTCCTTTTTTTTGTTTCAAAGTTTTAAAATTATAAACATTGAAAAAATATACGCATTGCTTTCCCATTTTTCACATGTGTACATTTTTTCTATTTATCAATTAAAATTACCTATGCATAGGTATCGATTATATTGTTAACCGCCACATTTTGTTCGGTTAAATTTAACAGACACTTTTCCGTTAAATGTTGTTAGTTAAAAGTTAATCATACATTGTGAAATATATTTTTAGTTAACCGACTGCTAAAGTTCCAATTAAGTTTTAATCAGACACTGTGAAAATGGCCGTAAATGACTGATTTTTTTTAACTAGAAGAAAGGGATTGTAGGAGAAATAAGGACCGATTTTAATGAAATTTAATTGTATTTACGTTTTTGCATCTAGAAGGACACATATGCTACATATATATTTTTAAATAGAACCAGGAGGCGACGTAGGCCGAAGATATGCTGTTCCGAAACTGTATAACCGATGGAGATAATTACGATAGCGAAGCCGCGGGTAAAATCTAGTAGATAATATCTAGTAGATAAAATCTAGATATACTTCGAAAATTAAGTGGGTAACTGCCATCTCTTGATGATGTACCGGCAAAGACAATTACTGAGCTCTTGCCCACAAAATTACCTAAAATCGATCAAATCAGTAATAAAATTCTTAAGAAATTATTAAGTTCTACATTTCTATCTGCAATAAGGGAAGAAAAATCAGAAATACAGGGGCAAGTGCAGGCAATCAGAAGAGCATTCAACGTTTCCAATTGCAGTGTGTGCGACAATTGTTGAAGAAGGGACTGTTTTGCCCGACAATCGCTGTTGTAAATAATTGTTGCCATCGTGCCAGCACCTTGTAAAATAATTTCCTCTTGATTTATTGCATTTCAAACAGTACGAACTATTTCTAGCTTTTTTTAACGTGAATATAATTTGAATAGGAACTGTTAAGATTAACAGTCTGGTTATTTAACACATGCGCTGTAACATTTTGCTCTCTTTGTCGTTTCTTTGTTTTGATCATCTTGTACGTAAACAATAAATCTAAAACACGTGCCGCCTTTATTATTATCTCACATTAAGTTGCTTTTATTTTTATTTCTATTTCAATTTATACAGAAATATAATACATGTAATTGTGTAATAGAGAAAAATTTATGAATGTTAATTTAGTTTCTTCTATGATCAGCTTAAGTTTCAGTGGGAGTTACTGCAGGCTGATTTTGTGTACAATTTTACTGTAATATTTTTTAATAAAACAACTTTCTTTCATACATACATACATACATACATACCTATATATGTATATATACATATGTATGCGTGTATTTATTAAACGTTCAGCTAGCACTTTTCAATAATTTTCGGCGCTCTTTTATTTAAAGATATTACGAAGCATTTTATTTCGCTATCAAACTGTGATATTTTTAAATAAAACATTAAAAAAAAGATATTTTCGATACTCAAAAGTAAAACTCAATCGCAAGACAAAAGGAACAGCTCTTTTTAATGTGGTAAATACAACCCGTTCAATATTCATTCTTTCTCGAGTGAGTTAATACGAGTAATCTTCGTGTTCTTGTTCGTAATCTCTCCTGAATATGGCAGATTTTTCACAAGCTCTTAATAAATTATACAAAATCTAAATGCTATCGGCCATAGTAGGGCATATATTAGTTTACCTTTATTCAATTATGTATTTGCACTGTGGTTTCAAATCAATTTTTTTTTGGCAGAAAAAAAAAGATTAAGAAATTGTTAAAAAGTATATATTTTCTTAATGGTAAGACTCCAAGCGATCAAGGGAATATAATAAATTTTCCAATAATATTCCAATTTTTTATTTATTTTGAGCCTGTCGTTATTCTTGACTCTTGTGATGATGTGGTTTTTAGTCAATATAACCTATATATTTTGTAGACTTAAGCATGAAACACATTCGCCACAGCAGGCTACGAACTACAGAGACTACAAATGTAGTTGGTTGCATGCGTTTCCTTGTAGCCGGCTACTTAATTATTTTGAAGACGGCCGCTATGAACAACTGCTCACCACAGAAATGTGTATTTCGTATATTTCAGTGGTGCCACTTTAAAGCATTTCAGTTGCATAAAAGAAAACACTTGTTCTAAATATCCTCATTCCACTTAAATATTTTAAAACAGGCTAACTTATATATGCAATACTTCTTTGTTAATATATGAATTAATAATATAATATATTAATTTTTGGTGTTCTTTTCTTTTCAAATAAAAGTGAGTATTTTTAAGCTCTTACATATTAAGAATTTCTCATAACATTGGCAGCACTATAATTGGATATTGTCGCTTGTCAAAATAGAAATTATCTTAAGTTGGCGACAGCTACAAAAGTGGTCGTGTAGCCGTGTAGCAGTGATGTCGCCAAAATAATCGTTTCCATATAAACGTGTGTATTTTAATTTTGTGGCGAATGTGTTTCATGCCTAAAAGTTGTATTTGGGCATGAACTTGCATAAAGGTTCAAATGTGAATGTGTTTGTCAAAGTGCGTATTATATGTGGAAATGTAAATCTTGCCAGCATTTTTCAGCAAACTCTCCACAATTGTCATTTTATTTTAAATCAATTTCGATTAGCCGTTGGGGAAATGTTTTCGTTTTAGCAAACAAACGGGCAAAAACCAAGACACCAAAATAACAAGAATCCCTTATGTTGAGACGTTATGCATCTTTTGGAAGCACCGTCATTTCATTCCTCAGATAATAGCTTTTGTAGGGATGACGAGGAGATTAGCTCTGATAATGATAATGTCATGGAAATTTCTTGAGCTGGGTGTCGAACAGTTTTAGATTTACATGTATTTTCTATTATTATTTTTAAGTTCTTAATAATAAAAAACCTAATAATTAATAAAAAAAAACAATAAAAAAAATTTTTTTTTGATAGGATGTGAAGCTTCATTAACTTACAACACTGCTTATGGCACGTTATTTGTTTTTATAGCAGTGTTGTAACGTCTCTGATGTCAAGGAAACGTATTAAATTTTGAAGCTTCGTTTCAGTACCCATTTTTTTTTTTGATTTCGCCGGTGCTACACAATACCGACGATGGAGGGCGTTCTGACGTGGTTGTGAATTGCTATCAGCTGAAGCCGGTATTGTTTAGTGACCAGTGACTATGCCTTCGCCACTGAAAGCTTCCTTCTGTTGGTTAATTATCATATATTTTGCGTATAAGTATGTGTTGCTTAATTTATACAATTTATCAATTTGTTTTTCAAATATGCAATGGAAATCTATTTTTTTATTGCCAAAAAACGAAAAGTACTCAGAAATGATTTTGGTAAGAATTAAAAATAGTCACGGTTCGCAAATAAATTTCATAAAAATATAAAAACCAAAAGGAAAACGAAAACGAATAAATTACGTGTAATTTGTTTTAAAAATTACCACCGTTTGATAACAATTTCTTGCTGTGTGAATTAGAGACACGTGCAGTGCAAATTTGTGTAGGCAACACCTAAGTTACTGGTTTTTTTTTTCTTAATTCCCCAGGCACAGGTATTTCCAATTCAATGATGAAATTTTAATACAGTGGGATATCACGTTTCGGCATAAATTTCCTGCTCTATTCGTGTGTGGGAAGTTGTAAAAAACGCTTGCCAGGTTAAGTGATTAATTATAAATTTGAGATTGAGAAGACTTATTCATTCTCAGAACATAAAATGGAAGTCACAAGTTTGATAAATTGAAAAAAAGCTTGTCAATTATTTCCTAACAAAGAAAAAGTTTTTTCTATCACTCCAATGGTTTTTTTTTCTTAATTCATAATTCCTCCTTTTTTTATTACAACCTGTTCATAGAAGACGAGTGAAAGTACTCGTTCGGCATTTTATAGCGAAAAGCACAAAGTAAAAAATTCAAATTGCTTTTGTTGTCAATATAAATGCTCGAACGAGTATTTTCAATCAGTTTCTAAGAACAGGGATATAAAATTGTTTTCCATCTTGTGTGGGAGTATTTGAAAACTTTTTCGATAAAATGAAAAAAAAAAACGACAATATGAAAATTTATGGAAAATAAGGAAGAAAAAACCCTTTACTTTTATCACTAAAAGGATAACAAAAACGAAAAAAGGATTAAGAATATTGTCAGAATTATTAATGTGACACAGTTAATGAAATTCCATCATTCCTTAATGTTTTTGTAAAATTGAATATTCTTTAGGACGAATATTCTTCAACGAACAAAGTTGAAATTATTTTTTATTTATAAGTTAATGTTGCTTTTTATAACTACATTTGCGTAATTTAAACCTACATTTGTGATTCATAAAGGTAATTAGGAAATATATATTGTATCTATGAAAATTTTGTAATAAAAAAATTTTCGAATTATAAAAGGTTTATACTCTGAATTTTATGAAGATTTGTTTTATTAATGTACTTATGAATAGAACCACAAACATTAAAGCAATTAATTTCATAATTTATGCAACCATTTTACTACTCCTGAGTGCTTTGGGGTAATTTTAATATACTTTACCGCTTTATGAAAAGCCGCATACGTTTTTCATACCGTTAGAAACTTTTAAAATATTAAACCGATGTCATCCACTTTGGATACAATTTTAATTTCCATAGTCACAAAAAAAGAGAAACTAATATTTAATTGAAAACTTTTTTTCCATTCATTGAACGCGATTCAAAATTAATTACGGAAGGTTTCAGTGGCGAAGGCATAGTCACTGGTCACTTAACAATACCCGCTTCAGCTGATAGCAATCCACAATCACATCAGAACGCCCTCCTTCGTCGGTATTGTGTAGCAGCGGCGAAGTAAAATAATAATAAAAATGGCTACTAAACCGAAGCTTCAGCACTGCTACGAGTATAAAAACAAAAGAACGTGCGAAAGCAGAGCTGCGAAATAATTAATTAAGCTTCACCTCCTGGCGTTTCTCCTACTATCCCTTTCTTATAGTTCCCAGCACAATGCTTCGCATGTGTAGGAGTTATCTCCTGAGTGCTGGTCCTAGATAAAAAAAAAAAAATACGATTCAGAAAAACTCGCAAAAAATGTTTGAGAATTACGAAATATAGAAACAAATGAAACTAAATTGCTTCTTCAAAAATGTTCTTCATAGAACACACATTTTGTTATTTTAAATTAAATCTATTTATTATTTTTTTTATTTTGTAAAATTTTTTAATCGAATAATAAAATGCTTGTTGTATAAAGAACATTTCTGAAGCAGATATTTATTTAATTTTTTTTTTGTATATTTCGTAATTCTCAAACATTTTTTAAGATTTCGTTGCTTTTTTCAATAATTTGGTTAAAAATCTACTGACGTTTTCAGTATCAGCAGCAAATGAAATGAACATACGATATACAATGTACAAAAAATTAGATGACTTTTCCAATTTCACAGCAACGTACATTCGATTATCGATTTTATTGTTATTGTTGTTGTTTGTTCACAGTTTCAACGTGTTGTGTTTGTTTATACCAGCTAAACGATATGACAAAAATAGATAAAAGATAAATAATTTTTTAATTGATATTACAAAATTTTTAATTAAAATTATTTATCAGTTAAATTTTTTTTGCTGACTTAATTGAATTAATTTTCAATTAAATTATTAATAATAATAATTAAAAATTTAATTTAATTAAATTATTTTTCTAGTTTTTTGACCTCTTTTTATATTAATAACACTAATTATTTAAGCTTTAGGTCTTTTTAATATATAATAATATTTATTCTGATTCTATATTTCGCTACTCCTTTGTGTAGCTTCTTCAGGAAAATTGGTTTTTGTTTTTTTTTCGAATCATTAATAATTATAATTAGTGTTATTAATTAAATTATTAATAAAAATAATTTGAAAATTGCCAAGAAATTTTTAGTATAAAAAAAATTATAATTTAATTCGGATGCTTATTGTATATTAATTTCAATTTATATAAAGAGCGTTATATAAATGCAATAAATCAATCAGAAAAGCTTTTAAATAGAAATAACGTGTTATTTGTGTATTTCATAGCAAAAAAATTAATTATTTATTAATTGAGGCATTGAGCCAAAAAATCAATTAAAAACAATTGAATTGATTAAACTCTTAATTGATAACATTTATTATTCTAATAGGTGTTAATTAAAATTAAAAATTTTATTTTTTTCTGTGCACAGAAGTGTGGTGGAAATCACATGACTTTAAAATAAACGACTTGTTCGAAAAAGCTTATACGAGGTGTGTTCAAAAGAAAAGGAGAATTTTGAATTTTTTTGAAAAGTATTTCTAGTATTTAGTCATTAATATTAATTTTGTCCCCTTCAAAGTAATCCCCCTCAGACATAATGCACTTAAGCCAGCGCTTCTTCCAGTCGCTTTTCGATATGGCCATCACCTCGTTCTTCGATTTTGACTTTATCTCATCAATTGTTCCAAAACGCTTTCCTGGTGAATAAGGTGGTTGAGGCACGATTAGGGTGTTGTTTTGGTCCAAAAAATCACGAACAAACATTGATGTGTGAGCTGGTGCATTATCGTGATGCAGCATCCATGATTTTTTTTCCATAATTCCGATCGTTTGAGCCGTATTGCTTCACGCAAACGTTGCATAACTTCCTTGAAGTGATTCTTATTACCCGTACGACGTTTTTGCAAGCACTCATGATACACCACGCTATTGTAATCGAAGAAAACAAAATTCACCTTTTCTTTTGAACAAACCTCGTATACTGCACCTATAGGTCTGACATCTGAATTTTCTTATAAACAAAATTAACTTCTCATTGACTATGTCATGTATCTCGTTCATTTTGCAATTACTGGATAATTTTTTTTTCTTGTATTCTTCTCAATATCTCATGTGATATAAAACAAATTATTAATATTCAGACATATTCCAGTTGTCAACGTCGACACCAAAATATAGACTCTATGAAATTGATATGCAGAAGTTTTCACTTCAAAGCTTAATCGATGTTCAATTGAAATGTTGAATTTTTCTTAATGTGAATCTCAATTTGAAAAGCCCGAACGAGTATTTTATGTCGGCTTCTCTGCGCCATAGGCATTTAACATGTGCGGGTCATTGAGACAGCACTAGTACTGTAAGAACTACCGACTAGGTGCCCTACTTGGACACATATGGAACCAGATATTTACTATACACACAGGTGACTACGTTCGTCGTCGTAGTTTTTAAAAATTTTGTTCTACTCTCTTTAGCTAAGTTTTTATACCTTGTGGAAATAATTGCCGGGGAAAACTTTTCTAATTGATACTTCTTGCTGCTGAAAGCGTTAGCTGCAGACTTTCCGCCTGTACTATAGCCAGCAGTTTGTTCAAAAGAATTCTAAAGGGAACTGTTTCAATGTGCCATTTTTTAATTTTTCCCTCAAAGTCAATTTTGCAGAAAGACAAATCTTCGAAATACACTTTTCACTTTTACTCATTCTCTCATACTATTTTTATTTATTTTTTTTTTTTGTTTTATCTTGGACCAGTGCTCAGGGGCTATCCCCTACATATGCAATGCATTGCACTGGAACTAGAGAGAGGGATAGGGTAGAGAATAGACAGGTGGTGAAAGTGGTAGGAAGATAGAGCTTAATTCTTGCACAACTCTGCAGTTGCGTGTTAATTATAAAGCAAAGTTACGAAGGAGGGTGCTGTAGCACGGAAAACTCAGAAAAACCTTTTTTTTTAATTTGACCTGGATGGATGGATGGGAAAATTACATTTTTAAATAAAAAAAAAAACTTTAATTTTGCCCGTACCACAAAACGAAACTAAATATTAAAAAGAAGAAGAACCATCGTTTTCAGCTGTCACAGTTTCTCTACACACAAACGACAAAGTAACTAGTCACCAATTTAAGCGACAAAAGCGTTGACTAGACTTTCGTCAGTATGTATGTATGTAAGTATGTAAAAAACTCAACAGGATTAATTTTTTTTTGTAAAAAAATTACACATTTAAAATATTGTAAAATTTTTCCAAAGATGAATTCCCTTCAGAGTATTTTTAATTATTTTTAACAATTATTTCGGCATTTACTTCCATCGTGCGTTCCTTGATTTATTCCATAAATAATTTAATGTTAATTTAGCAGCGATTACTAAAGGCAAATTTGAATCCACATATACATACATTTAACAGAATAAATTTATTTTCATCTCGCTCAACCCTTTCCATTTAAATGCTGAAGTATTTACTGAGGAAAGCTGTGTTACATTTACCAGATGTACGGCAAAATAAAAACATACGTATACGTACGTACGTATGTATGTTGATAGAATGAAATTCATTCACAGTTACATCATATGAAAACAACTGCGTGTGTTTATTTTGTGTAATTTACATGTTGTTTCCGCAAACCTTTAGAAGATTTTATTTGAAAACAATTGAGATTCCTACAAATATTTTTAAGACGACTTGAAATTTATCGTTTAATATTTTGTTATCACTGAAAATAATAAATTGTACCTCATGTATGTATGTACATATGTATGTATATAGGATTTATGTAAATGTTAATAAAAAACAATATTAAAGCACCCCAAGCTTTTCATTTATAAAATAAATTAGGAAAATTTTAAATTTTTGTTAACTTATTTAATATACCAAGTTTTCAGCATAAACTACAACTAGACGCGACACAAGAAATGTTAGTGCTGCCACCTTCGTGCGAGAGGGACAACAAATATTTGTTAAAAATTTTATTTCTTTGCAATTTTCTTTTGGGTGATATAAAATAAATGTTTTTGTAAGATATTGGAGCAAATTGTAAATAATTTCCTTTTTTCCCCCATAATCTTGACCAAAGTTGGTAATTTGTAGACATAAATATTATAGATTATTTTGTTTACATATTACCAAAAGTGGAAGAAAGCAAAACCGGTGAACAAAAACCAGAAGGTAAGTATTTAATTAAAAAGGTAATTATCTAAATGCTTTTACTATATTATATTTAAATTTTTTAGGAGCCAACATTGCGTTTTACGCTGCCCAGAAGCATTATCTGCTCCACATGTTCCGGAAAAGTTTACACAGGTAGGTGATATATGTACATATGAAAGTGGCGTGATATTTGTTATCAAATTGCAATTTATGGCCCTAATAAAATATTTGTGGTTCAAGCAGTAAATGACATTGATGCCTAAGAATGGATTCATACAATAGCAGCAGCTATAAGAAGTAAAGCTATGCTCACACGTTTGTCAGATTGTACAATATTGTAGGATACGGTAATATGGTAGCAATGCACTCACAATGAGTCTGTTCACACTATTGAAAGAAAACCATAAAATTTCATTGGCACACACAGTTCTGCGACAATAAATTTTTCTGCCAATAATAATTGTCTGTTCACACGGTTGTCAGATTATTGTATGGTAAACGTTGCCAGATCCGACTTTATTTATGGGCTGCATTGACAACAGATATATTTATCTGCCAATGGTGTTATTGTACGGTGCATTAAATGAAGCACATGCGACAATAACAAATGTCTGTAAATTGTGTGTCATAGGAAATGAAGGGTGTTCTCACAATTGTCAGAATTTTGACAATATTATTGGCATACAATGCACCGACAATAAATTTTGTGACGATGTTGCCAAAAAATATTTGTGTGTTCACACGGTTGTTGCAAATTTTGTAAAAATAGCTACTAAACCGAAGCTTCAGCACTGCTACGAGTATAAAAACAAAAGAACGTGCGAAAGCAGAGTTGCAAAATACTTAATTAAGCTTCACCTCCTGTCGTTTCTTCTACTATCCCTTTCCTATAGTTCCCAGCACAATGCTTCGCATATGTAGGAGTCATCTCCTGAGTGCTGGTCCTAGATAAAAAAAAAAAAAAAAAAAAAAAAATACAAACGTCCAGTTGGTTTATTAAGCACTAAACCAATTGGAACAAAAGTGTTTAGTGCTATACAATTTGTTAGCATAAGCAAAAGAAGTTCCAGTTGATTTTGTGATTAACAAAAGCAACCAAATTTGTTTGTGTTTTTATAAAATAGCAATGATTGACAAAACCAAATAGAACAAAAAACATTTTGAAGCAGCTTATTAATATTTAATTTTTAACTATTTATTCCGTTTTCCATATTTATAATTAAAAATTAAAAAAAATTATTTGTTTTTATTTTCTTTTATTTATATGTTCAACGGGTGCGTGAATATGCGGTACTGGGTTTTGGATTAGATGAGAAATGGAAACAACTGCAACCAGAAGAAATGTAGAATAATTATTATTAATTAGAAATACTTTCTGTAGTAGAATTGTTAATCGTTTTCCATTTAGTTTTTTTTTTTTTTAATAAAAACAATTACAACTTTACATTAAATTGTATCGGTGTAACATTTATTTATGCAGTTTCGGTTTCTATGTTTGAAATTAAATCATTTAAAAAAAAGGAAATAATCGTGAAAATTAAAAGTTATACTAAAACAAAAGCTTTGCCTTCAGTCGTAAAAGAGCCAAGTCCAATTTAAGAAATTTTAAAACGGAAAAATCTATTCAAAAAAAAAATAAGTAAAATAATAAAAAAATGTCTGTTAAATAATTTCATTCGAAAAATGTAATTTTCGTGATTTATTCATTTATGATTAGCGAAATATCGAAAATAAATAATTTAAAAACTTTTTATGAAAAAGACCTGCAGTGCTAAATAATTTATTGCATACAATAAAAATAGAAGGTCAAATAAAAAGAAGAATTAATATGAAATAAATAAATAAATATAATATTTCAAATGGCTCTTAGCACTATTTTAGCATTATTGTCATTAATGAACTTATCAATTTTGCATATAATTTTTTTCATTTTATTCACATTTCATTGGAATATCGTTGGGTGGATAGTATTTTGAGAGAACCA
Organism: Dexiosoma caninum; assembly: GCA_963924685.1. Taxonomy (NCBI): domain Eukaryota; kingdom Metazoa; phylum Arthropoda; class Insecta; order Diptera; family Tachinidae; genus Dexiosoma; species Dexiosoma caninum. The sequence continues at coordinate 78,640,844 of OZ004725.1, read as the reverse complement.
CTAGATTTTGTACATCGTCAAAGGCAGGCTTTTGAGAAGCAAAGCGAAAACTGCTGGTCTCTATGCTAGACAATTCTTCATAAGCTTTTAAGAAATCATAACGACCACAAATGTGTATCTAGGCAAAAATTGTTGACAAAATATCGTCAGTTAGGTAAATGCGCAAATTGAAAAGGGAATAAATGGAATTTGTATCGAAACCAGATTCATCTACTCCAGTACTATTAGTTGTAAGCCCCAGAGTCAAAAGACCGCCAGTGTTCTTTTAGGGTTATGAAAACCAGCTGCCGACTATTTATCACTGCTTAATGTCATAATTCTATGAATTATTTTGACCACGTACAATGATTTCCTTGTGGTTGCTCTACTAGTAAGTTTATCTGGTTTGATTTCGCCTTGGGACATGTAGAATAATAAGCATTATTTTATTTTCTATGAATCGCCTGGTGTTTGACATATTTTTCAATTTAATTGGTTTTATTGGAAATAAAGTTTTTCTTTTTGAATGAAATGGAAAGGATTAGCATTTGTGTAATTGGTTCTGGGAATTGGTAAATTATGCGAAAAAAAAACTTATAAATTGTATAAATTTCTTATTAAAATCTGTTGTTTTATTAGGGCCACTGCCATAGCGAAAGTAGTTGGTGAAAATGCCTTAAATTTGGAAAATATTGAAGATCGTGTCAATATGTTCGTTTATGAGGAACTGCTGGGAGGCAAGCATTTGAGCGACATAATTAATACGTTGCATATAAATAAGAAATATGCACCAGATATTAAGTTGCCGGAAAATGTGGTAACACAGACATACACACATATAAAAGCATTTTGTTTTGAAATTTTAAGCATAAATTGTTATACACCAGGTAGCTGTCACCGATTTAGTTGAGGCAGCCAGGTATGCTGATATAATAATTTTTGTAGCAGTTCATTCCCTTCTACCAGACTTTTGCAAAACTCTTTTGGGTAAAATAAAACCGAATGCCCTGGCCATAACGTTAACAAATAGTTTTGTGCCAGCTGAAGAGGGAGGCGGCATACAGTTGCCTTCGCACACAGTCATGAGATATTTAAAGGTTCTTTATTTTCTACGATTTCGTTGAAATATTTTATCTAGTAGTTGTTGAAAGTTGTTTGAAATGCAAAAAAGCCCTAAGTTACATACTCGTATATTGAAAGAATTAAACAGGAGAATTGATGGAGGGACTTTCTAACAAATGAATAGAGCTGAAACCATTGCTTTTAATTGTCGGCATTTTATTTGAAATTTTTTGTAGCTTTGGGATTTTTTGATTTCATAAGGCGATATGAAATATTTTATTTTGTTTATTATGAATAGATTCCTTGTGCGGTTTTAATGGGTGCAAGTTTGCCAACCATTTTCGCTACGGATGGTTATTGCGAGGCTGCTTTGGGCTGTCGTGATTTTAAAAATGTCGCAACTTTTAGGAATATATTTAATTCGGAGAATTTTCGTGTGAATGTGATAGACGATGCTGATTGCATAGAAGTTTGTGGATTCCTGAAGGTAACCATAGTATTTCGCTAAAAATTTTATGTAATTTTGGTTTTTGTTTTTTTTTTCTTGTGGAAACTTAAAGCACATCTTGTCCTTTGCTGCTGGTTTATTAGACGGTTTCGATTGTCATATCAATATGAAATCAGCCTGCATACGTATTGGGTTTTTGGAAATGATTCGCTTCATTGATGTCTTCTATCCAGGCAGCAAATTGTCTACATTTTTTGAAAGTTGCGGTTTGGCCGATTTAATTACAGTTTGTTGTGCCAGTCGTAGCCGTCGTTTAGCTGAAGCTTTTGTCAAGAGTAAACTGCCTTTAGAGGAGCTTGAAATGAGATTTCTGGCTGGTGATAAACTAACGGGTCCATTGGTAGCCAGCGCTGTGTATCAGATGTTCAAAGAAAAGGGTTTGGAAGAGAAGTAAGACTTTTAATAAATCTTTTTTATTGTATCTGATTATTCTTTTTTATATTTATTCAACGCGATTCAGAATGAATTCCGATTATTAATAACAGGTGGTTTTTATGAGCTTTCGGATTTGATTAAAAAAAAACACTTGAAATTTAGAGAAGTGTGTGAAATCTTTATTTGAGTCGATAGAACGATCTAAATAATTCAATGGTTTGTTCGCTCGGTCTAATTTTGGCATACTCTCTCCAACATATCGGCCAGTATCGCACGAATAAATTCTTCAATATTGGCTTCTAGTGCGTCTGTCCCACAAAAAATAGTCTAAAGGCGTTAAATCGCACGGTCTAGGCGGCCAATTGACCGCCCCCAAACGTGAAATAAACTAAACTCGCCTCTTAATTTAGTCATTCTTTCGCGTGCTATGTGAGATATTCTTTTTTTTTTTTTTTAAACAACACAAACTCTACGAAGCTCTTATAGCTTGTCTTGTAGAAACACCCAGGGTCTAGGCGGGAATCGAACCCGCACCTCTATATTGATAAGACTACGGAGGCACACATGTGGTTTCATACCCAAATACTTCCGCAAAATTTTCCACGTAGTAGATAATTCATGGTCATCAATAACACTGGGTGATACAGCAGCGCTATTTTCCTCTGTCCACACTCTACGTATGCGCGTTTAATGGTTTAGTGTCCAATAATGTAAATTTGGTGCGAAATTTAGTCACACGATTCCGAATAGCCGCCCCAGTAGGTCGCCCAAACTGACAATAAAATGGAAGAAGTGCACGATGCCCTTTCTTAACCAAGCATGAATTTTGTTAATAAAATTCAATAATCTGCAAGCGTTTGTGCGTTTCTAAGTCGAGTCATGGTTAAATTATAGACCAAACAGAACAAGTTTAACAGTCACATGTTACACGAAAACAGCTGAGCTTCCAAAAACAGTGTTGCCAAAAAGAAAGTTGCTAAAAAATCACCCTTTATATACTTGTTGTACAGGGTGGCACAAAAGGTTTAAATGGTTCACAACTTTTTTATGTATGCGATCATTATAATTTTTTTTTTTTTAAATACAGTATTTTAATTATATTATTAATTGACATTTTTTATTATATGTTTTGATATATATTTATTAAGCCTGAGGTCTTTTTTTATTTTTTTATTTATTATATTATTATATTATATTATAATTATTCCTGATGATGTTAACAAGCTGTTAACGAAATATCGAATTATAAAAAACAAAATAAAATAAAAAAAGACCTCAGGCTTAATAAATATATAACAAAAAAAAAAAAAAAAAAAAAAAAAAAAAATTAAATACAGTATATTATTGGGGAATTTTATGCAATTAGCTTTGAAAAATGATATCCTGTAAGTGATGTCCATTTTCTGCTTCGCACATACGTGCTCTTTTTAGCATATTTTCCATAACTTTTCGCAAAATTTCGGGTGTAATGGCCATGATTTCATTTCGAATGCTTCATAATTAATTCCCCAAGTCTTCTTCACAAAATGCCGAAAAAAAAACAAAGAAAAAATAATAATTACAAAAGTTATAAAGAATTCAAACCATATAGCTCCTTTTGTGCCACCCTGTATAGTAGAAAGCTGAACAAGCACTATAAAAATGTCTTACAAAACATCGTAATGTTTTGAAGTACTATCCATCTGCTTCTTTCGCATTTCAAAACAAACACTTCAATGCCGAAATATTTTATGTTTATAAACAAATTTACTACTTGATTTTATAAAGCGATCGAAAAAATTTGTTCGTGTATTTTTCAATTTTATTGTTGTTATCAATATAAATCGCAGACGAACTTTTTCTTTCGTTTTCTAGAAAAAAAAAACATGCATTTAATACGGAAATGTAAACAATATGAAAAAATTTAAGGATATTTAATAACCGATGAGACAGAAAAACAGACATGGGTTCAACCCCAGTTTCAGACTAAAAATTTTTAAAATAAAAATAAACATCTCGCATTTTTCTGATGTGCATTAGTGAGTCTTTGTGTGTCAGTTGTTGTCGGAAGGTTTCAGTGGTGAAGGCATAGTCACTGGTCACTGAACAATACCGGCTTCAGCTGATAGCAATCCACAATCACATCAGAACGCCCTCCTTCGTCGGTATTGTGTAGCACCGGCGAAGTAAAATAATAATAAAAATGGCTACTGAACCGAAGCTTCAGCACTTCTACGAGAATAAAAACAAAAGAACGTGCGAAAGCAGAGCTGTAAAAATAATTAATTAAGCTTCACCTCCTGTCGTTTCTTCTACTATCCCTTTCCTATAGTTACAGCACAATGTTTCGCATATATAGGAGTCATCTCCTGAGTGCTGGTCCCAGATAAAAAAAAAAAAAAAAACCGTAAGATTTTACTTCCTTGAGTTTTGAGTTTGGTTTTTGCATTAAGCTGCCCTTAAACGACTGATCTGTACTTGTGCGAAACTATGAATTGTGAAGCGAATGAGGCAATTGCTCTTTGGATAATTTATTTTTGCACACATCAAAAAAAAAGAAAATGCTTTGCCAAATGGAATTTTCTTCTTTTAAAATTTCAATAACTAAAAATTACTTACGCGCACAGAATCAAAAATAAAAAATGATTCCTACTTCTCTGCAGAAATTAGTGGATTACATGATCCATATTAGTTAAAAAGGAGAAGTTACAAAATGGTCCCATGTAATGCAGGCATGGACCATGTTATTTTCCAGCAAAAACTTATTGCTGACCAACAAGTGTTCGTATTTTAACGACTGTATGCTTTAAGGCATCGTGTTTAATTCGTGTTTAATTTTCTGCTGATAATGCGCGGAGTAGTGACATAGAGTAGTTTTGGGATTACTCTGATGTAATGCATGGCTGGAGTATATGGTCCTCACCTAGGACATCGCAATGTTAAAGGGAACACGTTTATTTCATACATTTGGGTTACTTTTGGACTAGTCGTAATGCCTTATGGAGTATACTTTACAGGCGTGTGTGGAGTAGCCGCGATTCCTGCAGGGTTAACTCAACAGTACATACACTTTGCTGTTTGGTTTTAAACTAAAATGACAAAAATTATCAAGTGTTCGCATACAAGCCCAATATCTAGTAATTTCTGCGCGCACAGCCCCATAAAGATTGAAGTAAAACACAATGCTTGCAACTACTGCACAGGTAGTGAGTGATCTGTATAAGCTCAAGTCAAAGACTATAAACAAAGACTATAAATATATAAAGATATTGCACGTAGAACATTGAATAAAAACAAAAATTGTTTGTGTTTATAGATGCTGTGGGGGGAAGTAGCAAGAGAGTCTTTGAGCAAGAGAGTCTTTGAGCAAGAGAAGAGAACACAAAAATTTTAGGCATACATACATATGTACGTACATAAGTATGTATGTAGTAATAAGCATTGGTTTTGTCAAGTCTATTTTGTTGTTGTTTTTGAAACATTTTTGTTTTTTTTAACTCTACTAGAAATTTTTTTTCCACAGAAATTATGGTTTTTTTTTGTTGTTTACACATATAAATGATGCTTATTGAGAAATGTGTTTGTGTGTGTTATATTTCTTGTGCAAAGCACATTCAATAACAATATTAACAACTAAAAGCAGTTTCTTGTTTTCATATAAATCATGTGCAAATAAACAGTGCAAAGCCAATGCGACCGATTTCTATGGCTGTAGGGTAAAATTACGTTTTTTGTTACTGTACTATTGCATTTATGTTGATTCGCACCGAACTATGTATACTCATTTGTTTTATTAAATATTTTATTTTAGAATTTTCAATTGTATAGTTAGAATATCTATGTATATGCATAAATCAAATAAAAGGTGAGCTTACCTGAGTTCGAAAACCATACAATTTATTATTTTGTTTACAAAACTATTATAAAATTTATTAAAATCTTTTTAATAAGTGATAACTAGCACAAGAAATGTAATTATTTTTGGTGATTGGTACATATTTAATAATTTTCTGAATTGAGCATATGTTTTATTGTTTTAAAATTTTAAGTTTTTCTGCGCTCGTTAATTTGTATTTGTATGTTTCCCACGAGGAATGCTTTCGTAAAAGTGTAAGAATTAATAAATTTAGCATCTCCATTCTGTGCTTATAGCATACGTTGTTTTCTTGAAACCAAAAGGAATATATTGTATTTTTGGTGCAATTTACACATTGCTGAACAATAGTTTTTTTTTTTATGTTTTTTATTTCTTTGGATTCAGAAAAAATTTTTTCGAAAACTTTTATATGAATCTTACATACTGCAAAAAAAAAGTCTGATGGAGCACACAAACTTCCAAAATCTGAATTTTTATCGTAATTTTTGCCATGTACAAACATTTCTGATGGATATGACAAAATTTGCGCGGGTTTTATTATATCCATACGGCAGCGAGCACAAGATATCCGTTGAGCTATGTAACAAACGAAATAGCGGCTTGATGTTAACTCTATTGGAATGTTTTCAGAGTTAAAACAATCAGCATCTTCATTATTGATGGGTGGCGATGGCACGATGGATGGTAGTCTGCACGTTGACTACACAACCAAAAAACATACCTGGGTTCAACCCCAGTTACATATGTATGTATGCCTAAAATTTTTGTGTTCTTTTCTCTTGCTCAAAGACTCTCTTGCTACTTCCCCCCACAGCATCTATAAACGCAAACAATTTTTGTTTTTATTCAATGTTCTACGTGCAATATCTTTATATATTTATAGTCTTTGGTATGACAGTGCAACATCTTTATATATTTATAGTCTTTGCTCAAGTGCTGCTACCTGAGTAATTGCATCATGATTTTAATCCAACAAAAATATATTCTTTGTATAAAATAATTTTTGTAAAGGCTAATTAATTTTTTTTTTTTTTTGTATTTTATTTATTCTCAAATATTTTTTCAGAATTTCTGCATAAACGTATGAAATTTTTTACATTTTTAAAAAATTTCGTTCAATATCTACTGATGCATTGGTTTAATAACCTACGAAATGTGCATATAGACTAGCTTAACCATACAACAAGTGTTTATAAATAATCGTGGTTTTATTTTTCATCTTAGATTCCCTCTTTTCACTGTGATTCATCAAATATGTCAGGGTATTGTAAAGCCGGAAGAGGTAATAAATTGCATACGTAAATTACCGGACATCATGTAAGTGAATAATACTGCTGAATATCATTACAATATGTTCTAAATTATTTCTTTTTTCATGTGCAGTTACCATCCTACAAATACATTTCCATTGTAAAATTGCTAAATTTCATTGCACTTGTTTTTCTTACGAAGAGAATAAATTGTAGAAACGTGCGTAAATTTCATAATTTTTTTTCTATATTATTTTATTTATATTTTATTATATTTTCTACGTCTGCAATATCATTTTATTGCGTAATTATAATAACAGGAATTTTATTAATAATAAAATAATAAAATTGCGAATGAAACAGAAGTTTGTGTTCCCATAAAAATAATGGGCATATTTTTTTGTCATCACAATATGCATCATTGGCAGAGTATGTGGTTCCATATTTTTATTTTGGACCAGCACTCAGGTAGCACATGCCATGAATTGTGCTGGAACTAGAGGGAATGGATAGTGAGAGAAATGACAGCTGGTGAGGCTTCACTATCGTACAACTCTGCTTTTGCACGTTTCTTGTTGTTTATAGCAGTATTGCAGCGCCTCTGATGTCAAGGGGATGCATTAAATTTTTTAAGCTTTGTTTTTTTGGGCGACATTTTTAGTAATTAATGATTTTTACGATTACACTATTACGAAGAAGTAAGGCCCAAAGATAGATATTCTCGGATGTAGTGACGTATCACACTGTTCTTCTATTAAGATGATTTGCCCTGATGAATGGCTTTTGGATTTTCAGAACAGCAGAACTGCAGGTTTGAATGAAAATGATAGCTTCATCACTCATAATCAGGTTTTAAAATAATTTAACGCTGAATTAAATAGTATACAGGGTGTCTGGTGGCAAATTTATATTTTTAAATACGATTATTTCAAAAAGTAATAAACGGTGCGGATGGAGAGCGGCGCTGTTGGAATTGTCGATTGTGCGGATTTGTCAGTCACGATGTCGCAGTGGTCGAGTGGGCATCGCGCGTTCGCTGTGGAGACATTTTTTAAGAGTAATGGTTCCTACGTAATTGCTCGTCGACAATTTTGTTCAAAGTTCGGTATTCGGCGAATAAGTGATGGACCGAGTGTAAATTTAATTCGTTCGTGCTTGCAGAGATTCCGCGCAACTGCTTCGGCTATGAATGCCCCACAGCCACGGCGCAGTCGATCCGAAAACATTGAACTGGTTGGAAGAAGTTTACGTGAAAATCGGCGACTTTCAATACGGAAAAGAGCAGCCTCACTGGGACTTCCACGAGCGATTAGTCATGAAATTTTAAAAAAGGATCTGAAGTTCCATCTTTTTAAAATTCAAATCGTTTTGTAAAATGGATGTTGTTTTTGCACTGCAAATCCCATTTTTTGGAGCGACGAGGCTTATTTTCAATTAAACGGCTACGTCAACAAGCAAAACTGCCATTACTGGTCTCCAAGAATACACACCCCTCGATTGAAACTTTATGTCAATTATTACGTTTTTTATTCAAGTTTAAAAATATCAATCTGCTACCAGACACCCTGTATAAACGAAAGAGTTATTAAATTTTGAAACACCATGGTGACTTCTTGCTCACCCTGTACTACACGGAATACTATTCTGCGAGTTCTTGCCGAGAGAAAATTATTTTTCAAAAATCATATTTTGTTGATTTTCACTACTGTGGTTTATCGCATTGTTAAATATTGTTCTGTGACAAGTAAACCTCAACAGCACGAATGTTTGTATATTGAAACATGCGGTGTAAACTGTTTGCTAAATATTAGATTCCCCCTGTAAGACTATTAAATGTTATAGTGGTTGAGATGTTGAGATTCATTTTATTTATTAAAAATATTTGCACTTTATTGTTCTCTTGTGAAGTGCTGTGAACTGACTGTAAAGCGAAAGAATGAACAGAGGAAAATTCGGCAAAAAATGTATTGCACTTGAAAACACCTTTCGTCGTAATTGTGAATATGGTTGGGGGAAAGTGTAAGTGATACGCTAGAAAATAATAAACAGAGAAAACAATTTCAGTTTCAACAACAATTTCGTTTTTTATCAAATACAATTTGTTAAGTGGTGTTTAAGAAAATTTACATGTTTTATAAAACCTCCTTTTCTGAATTAAAATCCAGCATAAGAAACCTTTGAGATTATATCACTGTAAAAGGAGATATTAAAGATTCTTTAAGTATCATTTCCGCTAGTCAGAGTATATTTAAATAAATTAGCAATTCAAATGCGCCATTTTAAGTCCTGATCAAAATAAAATGAGCAACTTCGGTGTTACAACAGCAATCGCGCAATACCATTGGAAACTATCTCTGTTCAGACAATGTTTCTTAAAATGGTCCGATATTGATACCAATGTAAAGTGGATATGTGGGAATTCATAATGGAATATGATGTCGAGCAAATGTTCACCTCTACCAGACGTCGGCATACGTCCACTCTTCACAAAATTTGGAACTACATTTTGCAACAAAACTTCGCTTCTCTCGTCAATGCAGCGCCAAATTGCATCTTCTAGAGCAATCGCTGTTTGTGGTTTGTTCACGTAAACTCTGTCTTTCAAATGGCACCAGAGAAAATACTGCAGAGGCGTTAAATTACAAGAACAAGGCGGCCAATTGACATCGCCAAATCGAGAAATTACGCGACCGTGAAATTTCTCATGCAAACTGAATTCTTTGGCCGGTTGTGTTTCTTGTGGCGCTGTTTTGCTGAAACCAAAGGTCATGTCAATATTAAGCAATTTTGCCCACAAAAAATCGTTTATCATAGTTTGGTGGCGCAGAGAATTCACGGTGACGGCGGTTCCTTGTCCAATTTCAAAAAAATACGGCCCGCCTGACCACAAACCGCACCATACGGTCACTTGCTTTGGATGTAATGATTTTTTCAGGACTGTTTGTGGATTTTATGAACCCCATGTGCGACAAATTGGAAAATGAGCCTCATCACTGAAGATGTTTTTGTTGAAAATTGCGTTGTTTCCGTTCATAGTAAATTTTCAAAATTAAAATTCTTTGATCAAGAGTGTAGCGTTTGATGGTTGAAATATCCCAACTTTTTACTAAATAAATGTCAAAGGATAACAGCTAAATTTTTAACATTTCATCATTTTACAGCTAATTTACTTTCTAAGCTCAAATTTGCCCACCCTGTATTGAAAACATTGAGCGTATGTACAATATTAAACAAGCAAATAAATATCACTCATACGCATATCGATTACTTAAGTTCTTCTTAAATGCAATTTGAGTAGTCATCATAAATATGTATGTGCAAATGAAAGTACAACCAAAATACAGTAAACCAGTGGTGTTCAAAAATAAAGTAAAGATGTATTGGTGAGAGAATTTGCCCAGCAAACATAATGTCAAACGTTTCAAATAAGAAAGAAAATGCCAGCTATATACAACTTATTAAATGAATGTAAAACAAATTTTAAGAAAAAGATAAGAGCATCAGGGACCATAAATAGCAGTTATCAATTTTAATAAATAATTTTAGAACACTTATTTGGGGGGGAAAAAAATAAAAATGAATTCATATAAAACAGTTTTTTGGGCTTAAATATTAGACTAAAAAGTTTAACCATCTGTCATTCCTCATTATAATTTTTAAAATCGCTTTGAAAATTTTAAATTAAACATTCCATGTTAATACTTGCATCGCAATTGCGAAATAGTAAAATATTTTTTAAATTCAAGTCATTTATTTCGCTGTTCGTAAGAAACGTTTTTCATGTCTGAAAATATTTGTTCGCATAAGTAAGTAGTGGAAAAAAATTATAAATATTTTAAATACATTTCTTTTCAGCTGGGGACATATCGCAACATCTCAATTTTTCCAAAACTCTAGAGTTCTAATTTTATCGAAATCTTTTACCTCAGATCTAAGTAATATTAGCTCTGCTTGAAACGTGTTCATTACCCGCTTTGAATGTTTTGTAACATAAAAGGCATTGAATGTTTTGAAAAGCATCGTTTACCATAAAATACTTTTCACATTTCATTTCGTGAACTTTTATTATTTTTTAATTTTTTTCGTATTCAATTCTAATTGAATCGCGTGTGTTTATTTTGCTTCGTCCAACAAGAAACAACAACAATGCTTAATAAATTTCTAAAAAAAATGACAACTACCATCCGCATGTGTATTCATCGCTTGCTCAACGCCGGCTGAATGAAAGTTTTTAAAAGAGAATAACAACTGTATGTGTAAATTATTCAACAAATGTTGTATGTGGCGAACATCACTGCAGTAAACTCGCAGAAACGTGAACATCCAGAAACATGAACTACCCAAAAACAGGAACATTTTTTTTTACATTGACTACTCTAAAACGTGAAGAAAGGCAATAAATTGCAATAAAAATTGTTTTCTGTTTCTACTGTCAAAGTTACAATTATGTTAGTTAGGGCCTTTGCTTACAAAAAAGTATAAAATTCATATATAAAATATACTTGGTAACCCTTACAAGGGAAATCATGAGCAAGGCGTAATTTCTATTGTTATCATTCTCAATATACAAAATGTAAGTTTTGTTTTGCATGTTTGTGCATGCAAGTGCATGTTTGCTTAACTGAAGGAAGGGTACATCAGATTGAAATGCAGGTTTTTAGTATTTAATCTTTTCTATTGCAAAATATTGTTCTTGGGTTCTGAAATTTTGTTTCTAGTTTTTATTAATGTCAATGCTGATCTAAATCACTGTGTTGTCCCACGTTGTTGAAATAAAATAAGTCACAGTATCTATGCTGCAGCTTAAACAATGAATTAAACTGTTATTATTATTTTCTTGTTACGACCTTTTAAATTTCATATAACAATGTATTATTGTACAGGATGGGCCAAAAGTCACGCTTGCGTGTAAAAATATGATGTTAGATGAATAACATCTAAAAAAAATAATAAACAAATATCTTATTCAAATTTTAACACGCACGAGTGATTTTTGGCCCACCTTGTATATTGTAATATATATATGTGTACATATACATATATATAGAATGGGCCAAAAATCACGCCTGCGTGTTAATTTTTGAATAACTTTTTTGTTTATTATTATTTTTTTTATATTTTATTTATCGAACATCATATTTTTACACGCAGTTGTGTAATTTGGCCCACCCTGTATAACACATACCAGCAATGAACAAAGATATTTTAAAACAGTCGTGGCCAAACACATACAAACATTCGTAGTCATATGCTTGTATTAGTAGCAGAAAAAAAAATAATTCAAATCGAACGTATTTTTGAAAAGTTACGCAGCAAGATGTGACTTCAGTAAAGTGTAAAGAGCGACTGATTTGTTGATCCTTGTTGTTTTTTTTTTCCTTGAACCGGCTCTCAGGGAATGACCCCTACGCATGCGGTGCATTGTGCCGAAACTAGGAAATAGGTTTTGGGAGAAAGGATTGAGGGAGTAGTGTTTATTGACATTCGATTTGAATCTTCCCACATCAAAAGTGACAGGAAAGACATCTACGGGCAATCCATTCCACATACGTGCTGCTCGGCCAAGAAACGAATTTTCTCCGTAATGCGTAGTGCACGTTCGAGTGACTTCAAAATAGTCTTTGAAGCACCGGCCCATACATGAGGGTTCTATTCCTTTTTCGCTAGGATGTAGGCGCTATAAATGCCAAGGAGATCAGATGGGATGAATTATGTCTTACAACGCCTCTAAAAAAAAAGAGGAACTTGAATGCTTCCTTTGAGACCAGAAAAATGTGCTCAGTCCATCGAACATCACACTGTATTTTCATGCCAAGAACATCAAGAGCTTCTGATTAAACGATGTTTATACCGCCCATAATTACAGATCAGGCAGCGTACTCGCGCATGCGTCGTTGCGTAAGCATGTAAATAAAGCATCAACCGAATGTATTCTTCCGTGTTTCGGACGAAGCTTTGTATAGTGAACATCAATGATGTTCAAAACCGAAGAAAAAGGGAAACCAGTTTTGCTTTTGAGAAAGCATACATAACGTCTAATATTTGAAAAATGATGCTGCATTATTTTAGACTTTCACACAACTAATTATATTTTTTTTTTATTAAAAAGACATTAAAAACATTGTTAAAAAAAATTGTTTTTGAAAATATGTAAATTTCTGTGTGAAATCGAAAATATTGCAAAAGGTAAACAATTAGAAATTCAATTAGCAATTGAAGCTGATTCACTGTTGTACGCGTGGGTGGGAGTAACACTGAATGAATTTTGTGTCCTATACTCGCGAGATTGGCCACCACTGTTTTAAAATGAAATAAATATAAAACTATAAATTTTATGCGCACTTGAATATGTTTGAAATTGTTAGCTATAAATTTTGTTAGAAAAGTTTCACAGCAGGTTTGTCGTTTTATGTTTCCACTACCCACCAATAAATAAGGAGTTCATACAATGAACTTGTTATGGACGTTTCACAAAGATTTATAAATCTTTAAGCGAATCTTTAGAAATAATAGTGTTGTATATGTATAATAAAAAAATTTATTACTTAAAAACATGCAAGAAAATGAAATACCAGCACACAGATTGCAGTCAGAGTGTGAATTATGTATGTCTGCTGCGATTGTTGCTGCTTTTAAATGACAATAATAAATGTAAACAATCTGTTTATATAAAAAAGCATTGAATGTATAGTTTTGAGATAAAGGAATACCTTCATAATTTATAGGCTCATTGCTTGAGGTCAGCGCAAGAGATGACGCCCCTAAGAAAAAGGGCAACCAAAAAATTTTTTTTTTTAATTTGTTTAAAAAACATTAATGACAGTGCCAGAAACACTAAATTAAGGACACTGGTTTGAATGCACCGAAAATATTTCCTCTTTTATATTTTTAATTAACGCTTTTTATAAGAATAATAAATTTTTCAATTAAAAGTTTGCACAATTAAATTTAATTTTAATTTAACTTATTAAGAAATATACAATATGACGGCTTATTTTTATTTAAATCTTCATCTTCCCGAATACTCTCCTGCACGCGTTTAATATTGTCATCGGTGTGCACCGTTCGTCGGCAACGTTTTCGTCTGTGTGAACGCGTCCTAAAAAACAAAAGAGAATTCCAGACGTTTTTCTTCCAAATGTTCGCCTGTCTAAACACGGACTATTAAAATTTAGCATAAGAATGACACAGAACAGAATAGAACAGCACGTTAAGATTAATGTCGCCTTAAGTTATGTTCCATCCAAGGCGAATTCATATCAGGTGAACTTATACGACCAGCTGGCGACTATTTATTATTGTTTGATGTCAAAATTGTATGAATTATTTTAACAACGTACAATGGGATTTGTGGTTGGTGTACTAGTAAGTTTACTTGGTATGAATTCGCCTTGGTTCCTTCACTTTCGCCTTCTTCGTCTTGTACTGCCAAACAGATTCATTTATTCGTGATCGGTCGCACTTTATACTCGTATTGTTTTTTGTGTCGGTGTTTATTTCATTGTTTTTTTTTCTTCTAATTTTCTAAAGAACTTTTCTGTACTAAAATTATAATTGTCCACGCACAAATAAATACAATTATAACATTTATTATTACATTTTCTCCTTCCTTGTTTATTATTTAACTGCTTTATTTTCATTTTGTTTGGCTTTTTTCTTATTCTTATTTTCTTATTTACTTTCTTATAATCCGGCCGAGTTTTGTATTTATAATCGTTTTCTGTGAAATGTGTTGAACATTTTGTCCAACCATTTAATTTGTAAAATATGCAGATTAAAAATGTCCACATGTAAAACTAGAAAATAAAAAAGAAAAATATTGGATTCAAAAAGGCGTGTTAGCAACATGACTAAAATTATAGACATGAATAATTGATATTTTAATTTAAATGGATACTGAAAATAATTTGAATTAAATTTACATATTTAAATTAGAATACGAACAAGTGATAATTTTCAATACACCAGCTAACAAAATATAGACTGGCAGTATTATTTATTTAAGTTAAAGTTTATAAAATTCCATTAATTATATATTCTTATTCAAATTAAAAGCTTTTTGCAAATTGAACTTAATTTTCCATAGAAGTTTGTACTTGAGAATCATTTGAAATCTTTCCGGCCAACCTTGCAACATTAATATTTGAGGACATTAGTTTTGTTCAACTGTTCAAAGTGATAAATTGAAAAGATTACTTTTTAAGTCTCGGTGCACACTTGCAATTTTTGTTGCAGCAATTCTTGAGTTTGTTGGCGAGAGAGGTGCTAAGATTGGGGAGGGCTACACGGTTTCATGTGTTCTGCAATTATCACTATTCTACTTGAAGTTTGATGTAGTTGTATTGGTGTTCTGCATGAAAAAAGGGCATAATAATGTTTTCACACTGACTGGTTTTACGTTGAAACCAACTATTAAAACCTGGTTTTATCATATAAAAATATTTTCGTAAAACTATCTGAGTTTTTTTTTGAGTTGGTTTTAAGTTAAATTAATGCAATACAACCTTCATTTTCTAGTACTAAAGGCAGTGCTACCAAGTTGAACAATTTAAAACAGCTGTCAATTGAAATGGCGCTCAATGAAATAAAAAAAAATTAAGGAAAGTTTGGTAAATAAAGTCACTACTATAATTAAAAACAATAAAATAAAATAATTAAAAATAACAACAACAATGTGCAAAAGGAATAGAAGCCGTTTCGTAGAGCACAATTAAAATGCTTTCATAGAGTTGTGCAAGGAGAAAATAAATGATTTTTTTATTACACAAACTGTGCGCTAAAACCTGATTTAATTAAATTTATAGTGAGAAGGCAAAATCAGCTGATTGTAGGTTAAAAAAAAAATAAAATCCGGTTTTAACTTTGGTGTGAAAACACTATAAAAACTGCAATACTAGAATTTCGTAATGCAATATCAAAGTAAAAATGTTGCAACAAAAATGGCAAGTCTAGACAGGAACTAATGCGTTTTTAAATGCAGAAGTATTGAAAAAGAAATAAAAAATGTCCATCCAATTGCGCTGGGCAACACAATCAACATTTTATACATTCAAAAGCGTTAACTATTGAAGAAGAAAACTTCTTGCGCTTTAGAAATAATTTAATTAAATCAAATATTCGAAATCTACATTCTTTCAAGCTAAAATTTGGCAAGTTTTCCTTTCCAAAACGTTAACAGGGGTTGTAATCACATCATCATTTGATAGCGGGTAAATTATTGTTACGTAAATTCCGTAATCGATTAAGGATTAAGGAGGAATTCGAAATGTAAATTAAAAGAAAAAGGAGAACGACAAACAAAAAGCAACACACTTAAACATTAAATGTATGTAATTTTCTTTTTTTAAATTAAAGAGAAAAAATTAATCCTTTTCGGTATTTTGAATGTGATGGGGAATAGAATTGTGTAATTGTGCATTTAAATAGAGGAAAGAAGCTATAAAAGTGGCCCTTTAACATTGCCGGCAAATTGCGTAAGACAACTAATTTATTCGACTTTAGAACTTTTATTTAATGTGTTTTGTTTGCAGATGTAAAACACGATTTGGACTGACAAAGGAAATGTACATGGAAGTTTTTTGCCAGCTAAAACTCGTTACAGGTATATGGCCACAGGACTGCTACAACAAGTTTAGCTATAAACTCTCTTATTAGCATTTTTAAATTCTTTTATTGTCCAATAAAATTAGAATTTGTTATTATTGCTTTTATACTCTATTGGAATATCAAATAAAGAAAAATCTTATTAAAATTTTATTAAGAAAGAGGACCCTGGTGGAGAAGTGACAGCAAGAAATAGAATTTAATTCTTGCTGAACTTTGCAGTTGCGCATTTTTTTCTTTGAGTCAGAATTGCTGCGTCTTTGATATTATACTGGCCCATTAGCTTCTAAGCCAAAAGAAAAATTGATCTATTTGATTTATTATTTTATTTTGCCAATGTTTTATTCCTGAAATGCTGGCGAAGTAGGTAGGCCGCTGTTAACATAGACATATCAGAGTAAATTTTGTCTTGACTGAGATTGAATGCATCATCTTATGATTATAGAGTTAGCGTGCTAACTTCTCAGTCAACAGCAACCCCCTGCATATAATCGCAAAATAATGTGTTATAAAGTGCAACATTGTCATGCAAAAAAAACATCAAAAACATATGGAAAATATTGTGTCCTGTTGCTCATTAAAAAGCCACTCTGATCGCATAGAAAATATTTGTTTAAGAAAAAAATTATCAAATCGGACAGACATGTCAACAACACACACACAGGCAACTTTATTTCACAACATCACACTTCTTGAACACACTTGCAATTTTGGACAGATCAAACGACTAAAACATGAAACACATTCGCCACAGCAGGCTACGAGCTACAGAGACTACAAATGTAGTTGGCTGCATTCGTTTCCTTGTAGCCGGCTACTTAATTATTTTGAAGACGGCCGCTATGAACAACTGTTCACCACAGAAATGTGTATTTCGTATATTTAAGTGGTGCCACTTTAAAGCATTTCAGTTTCATAAAAGAAAACACTTGTTCTAAATATCCTCATTCCACTTAAATATTTAAAAACAGGCTAACTTATATATGCAATACTTCTTTGTTAATATATGAATTAATAATATAATATATTAATTTTTTGTGTTCTTTTCTTTTCAAATAAAAGTGAGTATTTTTAAGCTCTTACATATTAAGAATTTCTCATTACATTGGCAGCACTATGATTGCATATTGTCGCTTGTGAAAATAGAAATTATCCTAATTTGGCGACATCTACAAAAGTGATCGTGTAGCCGTGTAGCAGTGATCTCGTCAAAATAATCGTTTCCATATAAACGTGTTTATTTTAATTTTGACAGATTGTCGCTGGTAGCCTGATGTGGCGAATGTGTTTCTTGCTTAAAGCTTACAGTCAGTGAGGCCTTTTACCAAAACAAATCAACATTTTTAAATTTTCGAGTAATGCTGGAAATTCAATTGGGACGAATGGCGAATTTTTCATTGCGAACTTTCGTCGTCAGAAATAAAATTAATTTTTGCGTATGAAAATGAACACAACTCCGCCGTCGAAGAAATTTTGTCGTCCGTGACAAACTCTGCGACAGAGAAGCAAGCCGAACAAAAAATATCGGCGGTGGTGGCTAAACGGCTGTGCGCCAGTTTTTCTTTTTAATTTAACAAACATGTAAAATTTTTATGAATATTTCCTTTTTAAGAAACGTTTTTCTTTGGCAGTCACCGTAATTTATATTATATTTTATTATTCAAGATGAAAATGTGTAAGTGACGTGTAAAAATATTTCATAAAGAAATATATTCACATCATTAACCAATCAAGCATACTTGAGAAATGCTTTGCCTTTTTAATAAGAGTCGGAAAGATTTCGCAAACAGACTGTAATGAAGTCTCAACATGATTTGAACAGCGTGCAGACAAATTAACTTTTCTTGCAAAAAAATTGCATTCATTGACGTTTGAAAAATTTTTAAATTAAAATAGTATGTATCGTTAAATTTATAATAAATTGTTCTTTTTTACATTATTGTTTCAAATGTGAAATGTGCAGCAGATCAGTGACCACATCAAATAAACAACATGAAATAAAACAAATAAAAGAAAATTTAAATTTTCTTTAGCAAATTTGATTGTGGATATTGATGATACGCAAATGTGGGAATTTAAAGATTTTTAGTGGAACAGAGCTCCTTTCCTTGAGCTCCTCGAGTTTTCAAAACAACTCAATGTATGGGAAAACACATACAATTAAACATGTTTAGCGCGATAGCATATACAATTTATTTAAACTCGGCAGAGGCGAACAACATATTAATCTGCGCAGTCATATTGCCACAGAACTACGAGTATTGAAACTTTACACACTTTTTATTGTTGTTTATTTAACTTTAGATGCTGATAAATGATAATAAAAAAAATATTATAAAGAGAAAACAAATCTTAATCCATATAAAATGCCATCAAAAACAAAAACAGACCTGGGTTCAACCCCAGTTTCAGACTAAAAATTATAAAAAAAAAAAAATTATCTCGCATTTTTCTGATGTGCATTAGTGTGTCTTTGTGTGTCAGTTGTTGTCGGAAGGTTTCAGTGGCGAAGGCATAGTCACTGGTCACTGAATAGTAACGGCTTCAGCTGTATCCAATCCACAAGCACATCAGAATGCCCTCCTTCGTCGGTATTGTGAAGAACCAGTGAAATAAAATAATTACTAAATGGCTGAACTTTGATCATAAACCATAGAATTTTTAAGAAATAAAAAGTTTTTATCAAAAAGAACGTGCAAAAGCAGAGTTGTAAAATAGTTGAGCATTACCTTCTGTCATTTCTCCCTCTGTCTATTTCCTCTAGTTCCAGCACAATGCATCGCATATGTAGAGTTCAGTCCCTGAGTGCTCGTTCAAAATAAAATAAAAAAATTAAGTACGATTTAAAAAGATGTCCTAAGACTTTGAACTTTGATCAAAACGTATAGAATTTTTACGAATTAAAATGTTCTCATCAAGGGAGCAGCCGTTTATTTCGAATTAACGGGGCGAATTATCGTGGTTTGACTGTAATATTAAAAGAAATTAAAGCTTCAACATAATCCAATGAAGAGTTAAGCTCCCTATTTTTCTGTTTCTTCCCTACACTATTCCTTTCCAACTTGTTGCCGTGCATGCATTGCATCTCCTGAGCACTGGTGTAAGAAGAAAAAAAACTGTGCAGTATCTAAGAAGTGGGTATTGGACCTCCAATACAAAGAAAAAATTACTAAAAAATTAATATATCTGTCAAAAAGTGGACTCTATCTAGTCTATAAAAATTTAAATTTCTTCATATACACACTTCTTAATACCGTTTAGAGCTTTGCTTTGCATGTTTATGCATGCATACCATCAATAAATACATTTGTTTATGAATGCACAATGTGGGGGTGGGGGCTGTTTATGTAACATACATTTTCTGTTAGGATTATTGATAATAATTTATGCAACATCTGTGACATGAAGCACAAAATCCTTAAATTCATTTGTTATCCGAACAACTGAATGTATTATTGTATTAACGGCATTCTTCTTAAAGCTTAAAGACACATGTTCTCTTATAATTTTCCAAAGAAAAACAGAAAAAAGGAGCAGTGTTCCAAATGACATTACACAGTGGAGCAGGCTGTAAAATAAATGATAAGAAATTAGTAGCATTAAAAAAGTATATTCAAGCTTTTCTTAGAAACTGGAGGAAAATAGATTCGCTGCTCACTGGTTAAGTTGCAGCGGCCAACATCAGGCCAAACGCTTTCTGATGTTGAACACGGCAATCTCAAAAGGGCTGCTTTCGCTGAATAGAGCAGATTTAAGCCTTTTGACGGGGTACTTCAGAAGGCATTGTGGCCTGAAATACCCTTGAACAAAATAGAACCAAAGTTTGTCGATTTTGTGAAAGTTACACTGAGAGCTCTGAACACGTTCTTTGCGATTGTACTGCATGCACTCGGCAGACAGAGGTTTCTCCATCTGGGTGACATTGTTGTGCTTCCACAGCAGTTGTGGAATTGTGCTCAGATTGCTTAGAAGCCTTAGGAAGGGTCGCGGTGCTTTCAGGCTGCAGTAATAATAATTTCAGGCTTTCTCTTTAATTTTTTTACGCAAATTAAATCGGGAAAGAGAGAATTTAAATTAAATAAATAAAAGTTGCTTTAAATGACATGATTGTTGTGCACAAACTGTTTGCAAAAAAATTATTATTTTAATTTTAGTACAATAATTTTTTTCTTTTCAAAAACTTTTTTTTCAACTCCACCATAGAAGTGAACGTGCCTGAACAAACTTTAACAAGAGGTAGTTCAGTCTGTTGTGTCCAGACAAATACATAGAAAAACGTTCCAATGGAAAATGATCATGACTAAAGGTTTAGTTAGTAAACACGTATCGTCTAACGTTAGACTTGTCAGTATCATTCAACTTTAGATGTCGGTTAGTAAAAACGTAAAACTTCTGATTTATATGTACGGCTTTTGTTTTTTATGTAAGTAATGCCAAGTTGCCGTTTGAAACGTAAAAATCATTGTCTGTAGGTTTTCTAAGTGACAATTTCAACGATACGATTTTAGTAAACAGCAACGAGCATTACTTATGTTACAGCTTTTTCCAGCTGATCGCCGCTAACGTGTTACGTTTTTACTAACTGAGGTTTAACTGCCAGGCCCACGATCTCGAAGGAATAATTTCATTCGCTCAACTACATTAAAAACAAAAACAATATTTTAGAATTAGTTTTTCTTTTAAATGTATTTGTACGAATGAAAAAATTCTTTCGACATCGGAGGCTAAGCAGTAAATGTTGATTAAAATTAAATTCGTTAATTTTCGTATTTCTCGTTACACTGTTAAAAACATAAAATCCAGTTTTATGTTAAAATTAAAGTTTGAGGACGTTAAAACAACGTTGTGATCTATTAAATCAATACAGCAAAATTCAAGACTTTCGTGTAAAGATTAAATTTAAAATTCGAGTAAAGATTAAAATAAAATTAAAAGTAAAATTAATATTGAATCAGGTAAAATGATCATTGGGCAATGTTGAACAAACAAATGGCAATTTTATAATATAATCTATATTATTTTCAAATTAACATAAAAAGTTTTTTCTGTTTGTATACTCGGAATTCTCAAAGACTTTGTAAGATTTTTCATATAAACATGTGAGATTTCTTAACTTTTTCTAGAAACCGGTTGACTTAATTTAACCGCAATTGTAAATTTAAAATAATTTATATTAAAACAACATTATAATCATAGTGAATTAAAATTGTTTTCACATAATCGTTATTAAAAATTTTAATTATTTTCATGTTGAATGGAAATGCGAATAATATTGGTTGAACGTTATTCCAACCTGAATTGACATTGAATCATGGTGACCATGTGATGGTAATTGAACAGAAATTTCATTTTAATTCAACTCTACTGACATATGAAATCAGCAGGAATGAAAGTTATTTCAACAGCAAAAAAATTATGTTTTCGAGTTGTTATAAAATCGTTTTGAACTGACATGCCAATCGTATGAAGCAAAATCTCCACCAAAAAATATTAAATCGATCTTGTTTTTTACGTTTATAACTAGAGTTTTTCTATCGAAACTCAGAAGGCCCTCAACCAAAAAAGCCTTGACCTGCGCCATTTTCGGTTGATCATACCGAAACCTTTTTGCCATAGGAACTCATCCCTTCTAAATAATGACCAGCTCTCGGCGTAATAAGTTTCCATGCCCATCAGAGGATTAGCGGCGACGTCCTTTGATACATTCATATTTCAAGTATTCTATTGAAAAAAATTCGTCAACATTTTTCTATATTTAAGCAGTCAATCTCAGCGAGTTTCTTGGCAGCCACTACATACTGTAAATGAACAGAATCTTATTATTATTCCGAAACAATTTGTACTTAATTTCAACTTTTGTTAACATTCTTCTTCAAAAAAAAATTCACCGATTTATACGACCATATCTCACTGATGACTTCTTCTTCAATTTATAATCTGGAGTGTAAAATAAACAAAAACCAACCCTTTCTATTGGAGTGTTTCTATGCAACTTCAACCCTTCAAACAGTCGAGAGCAAACAAACAATAAAAAAAAAGTAAAAAAAACAAAAATTATAATGGAAAGTAAACAAAAAGTGAAAACTAACAAACTACAAGGACATGACCAAAATGACGACAACGATGGCTATTAAAAGAAGAAAAAGAAAAAAGAAATTAAAATTCAACAAATTAAGAAGTTTTTATTGCAGACAACGTTGTCTCTGGTTAATTATCCGAAAGTAAAGTTTTCATTTAAAGAACACAATATCAGGTGATGTTTGTTAACTTCTTAAAGTTGAACAAATTGAACTTTGATGCTACGAGAAATATTACTTAAGGGCCATTCAGACTATTATACAAGTATTAAGACTTTCATCACATTTTACGATACAGAAATCTAAATACATTTATGGCGACTGTCAAAAAATCTAACGTAAACTGACATTTTATATTCACACCATCACACTTGAAATAGAGAGAAAATACAAAAAAAAAAACAGAAGTTGAGAAAAGAATTTTTAATAAACATAAGTGTTTTAAAATTAAAAAAAGGAAAAGTCATGTTATTTCAAAAAAGAAATAAATGTAAATTTGTGGGAGTTTTGATGGCTTTAGCTATAATAAAGAAACACAAGCAGCATGCGTATATTGAATTATTATTATTGGCTAACGGCCGGCTCTTGAAAGTATGCAGCAGTTAAAATATTCGATTTAGATAAAGGAAATAAATCAAATGAATAATATTAAAAAAGCTTTTAAGACGAAATATATTTCTATGCGATTAAAATTTTAAAAATGTTGGGCCTTTATATGAAGAAAAAAATTACAAAAAATGGACGGCACGCCACTGGCGCCGGAACAGTTGGCATGTGAATTTTTATCAGATGAAAAGTTTTATCGTTTAGAAATTTTTCGAAAAATGAGAATGTATTATGGGATGTCAATTTTTTATCGTAATACTTGTGGTTTTCATAACATTTTGCGTTCACACTATCACACTTGCACGTATTATTTGAATTTTTGACAAGTATTAATACAAAGTATAATAGTCTGAATGGCCCTTTAGTTGTTATTAAGGAAAACATTTCAAGAATTCTTAAAGAATTTCATTTATAGAGAAATGCTAAATATTGAAAATATACAAACAGAAACGTCGAAAACAAAACAAAAACACTTGGCGAAATTACAAACATGATTCTTAATATTGGAATAGATTTTGCGTGGCATTCTTATTTATTTATTATAGTACGTCTCTATATGTCGTAAGTGCCACGATTATCAATTTTTATTTTTTTTACATATAAAAATCGATAGTTCTTGAACAGCCGATTGATCTCACTAAATTCCATGACTGTGAAATATGCCATCATGATTTTACAGCGAAAACAATTCAGAAGAATGTACAATTCTAAACCAAAGATTAGAGCGAAATGTCTTCCCCTGTAAAATTCGACGTACGCCTTTTGTATAATAAGGGCTCAAACCACATTCAGGAATACATTCAGCGCTGTTTTACAAGGTATTACAACTGTATAATACACTTCCAAATAATATGAAAAATTAAAATAATGACAATGCGTTTAGAAAAAAAATTTATTAATTTTGTAAGATTTAATATTGATATGTAATGATAGGAAGTTTAAATCATGTACAGGGTGGCCCAAATGAGACCTAGTGATGTTAAACACGTGTAACTCTTGTAATAACGGTTTTTTTTAAATGATTTGTTTTTATATGTTAAATACATTTTATGGAAATTTAACGTGATTATGTGTGAAATATGACATCAGACAAATGACCACAATTTTGCTCGATACTGCCATTGGCTCTTTTTAGCGCATTTTGCATTACACGGCGTAATGTTTCTGGTTGCAGGCGCCGTATTTCGTCTCCAATATTCTGCTTGAGCTGTCCAAGTGTCTGTGGTTTGTTAACATACACTTTGTCTTTTAAATATCCCCATAAAAAAAATCGGGCGCAGTTAAATCTGGTGAACGAGGAGGACAAGGGAAATCTGAATTTCTTGAAATTATGCGTTCACCAAAAATTTCACGCATCATGTCCATAGTTTGCCTAGCAGTATGCGCAGTGGCTCCATCTTGTTGAAACCACAAATTAGGATGTTGCTCCACCATTTGCCGCAAAAAGTTGTCGATCATTGTTCTGTAAGAAGCCCCGGAGACCGTTTCTGGCGTTTCATCCTCATTCTCTAAGAAATATGGGCCGATGATTTTTGTGGCCATAACACCGCACCAAACTGCGCATCTGATTGGGTGTGACTGATGCTGATGTATTGCCCTGGGATTTTCGGAGCCCCACAACCTACAGTTTTGTTTATTCACATAACCACTTAAATGGAAATGCGCTTCATCCGTCATCAAAAGATTATTTAAAAAATCATTTTGTGTGGCTAATTGTGTAAAGCGAATAGCGTATGCGTTGTTGTGGACTGTACGTATTCATTTTAAATTTCCAAGAGTTCAGTTATAATCTGCAAAAAGAAAAAATAAATTATGTTTAAAAATAAAAAAGTTATTTGTGTTTCACATCAGCTGGTCTTATTTGGGCCACCCTGTACATATGTATATTGGAAAACTATTTTTAATACAAATAATAATAGATTAAAAAAAAGTAGAATCAGTACTTCAGTTGGCTGTAGTTCGGCAATGTTCTACTAACATAAAATGATTATATTTAGCAACCAACAGATATTTTGTATACATTTTGCTATAAAATAAATTTCGTAACGTTTTTTAATGCTTCCTCTTTTTATTTATTTCGTTAGAAGAGCATATTTGTAGCCAATGCTTATTTTGCATATTTTACAATATCGTAACTGCATATTGCTACATATTGTGTAATAAGTGGATATTTTTTTTAAGAATTAATAAACTAAAACACTTTTGTAATATTGAAACTCTTTTAGATTGTATGAGAATGTCTACTGACACATGAAAATAGAATTGTTCAGCATGTCTGCCAAACCAAATGTTTTTTTATATCGTAAATGTTTCACTTTGTTAACCACCTTGTTAACCACCCTTAATTTCTATTTGGCATTCCTTTTATACTCGTTGAAATATTTAATACATTTTTGAATATTTATCCTCGACACACAAACAAAATTGTGTCAATGTCAATTACATTCTGGCGACAGTTTATGAATTGAAAGGACCAACAATTAAATTTATTTTTCTTTGTAAAATCATACTTTAAATTTACTATGTCTACATCTTTAAATTTATGAAATAAAATTAATGAAACGTACGAAAATAAAATGTGAAAGCATTTTCAATTTTGTAATAAAGCGTTATTGGGTAATGAAATGTAATGGTGAAACGGTTGGAGCGGAGGGCTCCAGCACCGCGACCATAATTTATCAATTGTGCACAACATATTGCCGACATAGAAAAAATTGTAATTAAATTTCCACAATTAAGTTTTTGCTCAGAAAAAATTTTTTTTCTTAATTAATAATTTAATTGAATTCACTTTAATTTTAACTGATTTTGGTGTTCTGTCAAGAAAGTGCAATCAAAATGGCGAAATTTGAAAATATTTTTTCAATTAAAATTGTTAATTGATTCTGCGTTTTGCCTGATGGGTTGAAATCTAATTATTATTTTAATTGAATGTTCGTATTTTTTAATTGGACCTTGATTTTACTTTTTTCTGTGTATCGACCGTCTAGTACACTGATGAATTGGACTAGCTCTTTCTGGGGCAGAGACCAGAGGTCCCCATCCGCAACAATATGCTTGTCCAAGAGTCTTATCCTGCTATTCATTATTGCCGGACTGTTGGAGGTAATATGCTCACCAGAATCTGCAGATGTTCGTGTTAGTGTTTCAATTCTGATGCAGCGCAAAAATTCTTATTGCAGCTGAAATGACCAGTAAGAGCTCCTGTGAGTACACGAATCCCCCTTTTATCCAGTCTGCTCTATTTGTATCAAAATCCAGATATCTTCTGGAGTGTACCGACATGGTAAATCGATCTATCTGGATCTTATGCCGGTCCTCCACCTCTCATTTCAAATCATTCCAGTTGAAGCCAAACATGGGGCCGGGTCCAATGAATTCCAAGTCAAATCAATTATGCCTTTACTTGTCTGCCTCCGATTCCAATAAACTTTCCTATACTTGTTAATCTAGCCCCGGTAGTCTTATGAGTAGTGTGCTATTTCATCAGTTGGCAGTTCTAGGTTCAATTCCTAGCAGAGTCTCTGCTCTGTAACACTACAACAGGTTAAAGTTTTTTCACAACAGCCCAGTAAAATATTTTAAAAATGCTATAACATATAATATATGGAAAATTATTTAATAAAATGAAAGATAGAGTTAAAAATACAGAATGATCTAATTCAGTATACAGGATACCTTGTGGAGGAAATAATTTAGAAAGTTGTAATAAAGTATATGCAGCAACAACAAAAAACAAACTTAAAACTATATTAGCAGGACAAAAATACAGCCATATAAATATACAAAAAACAGCATTAACTACACATTGTGCAACATTAAATCATTATCCAAAATTTGAAGACACAACTATATTAGAGAAAGAAACTAATTATAAATGACGTTTTTTGTTGGAAATGTTACAGATAATTAAAATACCTGCGGACAATAGAATAAACTATAAATCAGATGTAGATTATTTAGCACAAATGTATACATATTTAGTTAATACAATTTAGATTTAGATTATGTATTAAATATATATTTTTATGCAAAAAATTGAGTTAATAATAGATAGTCAGTCAGTCATAGGTCATTTATTAAATTATTTTTAATAATTATGTTCTATTGTTGTTATAGTTATATGTTATTATTAGATTGTAGAAATATCTTATTCCACATGCATGTATATATGTACTCGTAAAAAAGAAAATAATTATGAAAACATGTTTATTTAGGTATACACATGTACACACATTTATACATGTGTATAAAAAAAAATTTTTAATATCAAAGACAAAAAATTTTCATTTTCTTTCAAAAAATATTTTCTTTTTTTTTTTTTTGAACAATCTATTTTATTAAGCTTTAAGGTTTTTTTTATTTATTATTTTTATATAATCTCGATATTTCGTTAACCTTCGGTTAACATCTTCAGGAAATTTTTATTTTAAAAATTTTTTTCTTTTTGAAGTTTATATAAAAATTTTTCTAACATAACATGTCTCATAAAAATTGTGAAAAGAATATGATTCAAATATTTTAAATTTTTGACAATATTAACAAAATGTATAAAATTCAAAAATATTTTACAATATTTACATTTAAATATACATTTAAAATATCTTTTTATAATCCCATATATATATATATATATATACCGAGATTATATAAAAATAATAAATAAAAAAACCTTAAAGCTTAATAAAATAGATTGTTCAAATAATAAAAAAGGTTAAAAAAAACAAGTATTAAGAAAAAATATTTTCTTTTTTTTTTAAATTTTTGTTAATACAAATATTGAAATATTGAAAATAAATAATTCAAAACACTTCGCTCAAAAAATAAATATAATTAACAAATTAAATTATGTTTCACTTCTATCGAATATTAATGGCAACGTCTGACATAATTCAGCTATATATTGGAAAATATTGCAATATTATGACATTCAGACATGACATGACATGCCTTTCGTATAAATGTTTTTCTCACATTTTAATTATGTTTTATTATTTCGATACTGCAATGTATTTTTTTGTTCAGTCTGTCATGTTAAAGTTTCATGAGAAATTTCCTTCATTTCGACCATCTGTTCTTGGGCTTATTTTTTTTTTTGCCAACTGAATAAAAATAGCCGTAGAAAGCGTATAATTTCTTTTCCCACAATAATTGGGCAAGAATGAAAATAACAAAATTAATAATTTAACTTGTTTTTTTTTAGTAATAAAAATGATTAATTTATAAGCTGAACTCCAGATCATATTAGTACACAGAGTTTGTTTTTTAACCTTGAGAAATGAACAAAAACAACAGATGGCAGGACCATCTGGCCATGAGAAGTTATGCTCATCTCACGTTAATTAGAACAAAGAAAAATAATAATAATTGTCACTGATTAAAGAAAAACAATTTTACATGTTGACAGCAGCAAAGCAATTTGTTACTTGTTGCCCTAAAAGTAGTAATAATTTGTTTAGCTTGAAATATTAAATAAACAGCAATTGTACTTTACTTACTTAATTAATCTATTTGCTGCGTCTGTAAATCGCCAGTTATGTATGCATCGGGAATTTATTTGATTTGATCTAGTTTGTTTGCTAAAACAAGTTCACGTTGACTCTGCATTATTTTGTAATAAATAATTTCAACACTTCATTGTAGCGAAAAGCGTAAAAGTGTTAAAATACTTTTATTTGTCTGCTGACAAATTATGTTAATAAAATTTAATATGACAACTGTGACATTAGCTTTTTATTACTTGCATAAGATTAATTTAAATTTTACCAAACTGTAAGAAAGTATAAAAGTACAACAAATGAACAACATGTTCATTCTGATTTAAAACGAAACTTTAAAGAAAATTCATCTTTTAAAGTACTACAGTTCATTACTTGAACTTTATTTCCGCTCAGTTATCTATTCTTGTCATCTTTTAATTTAAAAAGCATTTGTTTTCGATTATAAAAAAGCATTAG
This sequence comes from Dexiosoma caninum, assembly GCA_963924685.1. NCBI lineage: Eukaryota > Metazoa > Arthropoda > Insecta > Diptera > Tachinidae > Dexiosoma > Dexiosoma caninum. Next base: position 78,611,571 of record OZ004725.1, on the reverse strand, counting down.
AAATGTTGTGCGTGCATGCTAACATACATAAAAAAACATGTATTCATTTAAGTCCTCTTCAGACTCATATAATATTTGTTACTTAGTACGAGTTATTTTTCGAAATTTTAAAGAGAGGGCAAATATTGTTACAACAGAACAGAACAAGCAGAGAATTTTATTGATTCCAAACAATAGAAAAAATATTAAGAATGCAAAAGTATGTAAGTATTTTTTATTTCTGTGTTTAGTGGTTTAGTTTGTCTTTTGAATGTTTTTAGAAAATTCGTTATTTTTAAAAATAGAAAGCTAAATATTTGTGAAGACTTGTGCCTTGATGCGCTTTACCATTAAAAACTAAATTTTGAGGTTTTTTGGTTGTTCCGATCGTTTGCATTTCAGGTGACGATATATTCCCACATTTCAAATATTCCCTCATTTATATGCAAGTAACAAAAATTAATACTGAATACCACATTAAGTATACGCCTTCATTACTAGCAGCACTAAAGTATGCTTTAAGTTTTTAATTTTTTATTTATTTCTTGCTTTGTTAACCGGTGCGTATGAACAATAAAATGTTACCCGTTTGAAACACGTATTCATAAGCATGCAAATATTTTCCCAGTAAAATGAACGAAACATATACTAAACAGGACTTTACACTACCTTCTAATAAATCCGGTACATATTGCCAATTTGTATATCGTTAGTTGAAATGCAAAACCACGTACGTATTAAAAATTTCCAAATTGATTTTTTGATTGATTGGGATGCATATCAGAGCATATCAGAAAAATGCATGTCCTCACAATTTTTAGATATATTAAATTACAATATTTTTCAAGCTTAAGGGCAGTAAAATTTTCCTAACGTTCATATTTATTAATATATTATTTATTAATCAAATAATTTTTCTTTTCATTGTTATTCACAATAATAATTTTAAACAGGAACCAATTTCCTGAAGAAGCTACACAAACAAGTTATTCAAAATTAGTTATTTTATTGGCGAAAATCAAAGGAATAAAACTACAAAAAAGTGTATTATGTTAGTTATGTGGTTTTGCACTTCACTGAACAATATATGAAATTTTTTTTAAGTTTCATCTTCACAGTTACACTGTTATATACATACCTTACAAAATCGAGATTATATGCCAAAACAAAAAATTAAAAGAAAAAACTAAAAGGAGAATAACAAACCAATAAAGGAACTAATATTTCTAATTTGTTTTAAGTGTTGTGAAGAATATTTAAGTGTGTTTCTCGTTTTAATTAATTAAAATCAATTTAAAGGGAACATTAAAAAGATGAAAAAAAATAAAGATTAATTTAACAAATATTGTGATAATGCTGAAAAGAAAAACAATAAAGAAAACTTATTATTAGGACTGTTTGAGCAGCCACTAGATCCAATTTAGTAAAGCTGTATTGATTATTTTAAATTAGTGCTCGAAAACAATTATGAAAATTGTACTTCAGTATTTTTTTCCATAAACAATTTTTCTATTTTGGTTCAGTTTATTGGTTGACAAACATCGGTTATTTAATATTAATATTTTTATGAAATATGGCGATTATTTCTTGATTTGATGAGGAGTCTAAAGCGTCTACGCTTGTGCAGCTCTTTAGTGTGCTTCAATAGTTTATATATTTTAAAGCAAAGTTTCCTTGGTTTTTCGAATAAATATATCTTCCCCATTTGGTTTTCATTCGTATGGCAACTACAGATTAAGAAATTAATTTATTAAAAATATAAAATGCTTCAATCAATCTTTAATAATTCGTGCTACGAATTTAATGTCAGTCTTGATTAGAGAAAACACAAATTAGGAAAACTTTTGTTTAAATGGGGTGTTTGCAATTTTGAAAATTACGTTTGCCCCTTCTGCGAGGTGTCAGCAGAACAACAAAGGTCAGGCTGGTATACAAGTGAAACATCAACAATATTTACAGCAGTATTTTATAGCTTAATAAACTCAAAAGGTAGTTTGCTTAGTTTGTATACAAAAAAAAAAGTTATTTCGACAACAAAATAACATTAAGAGCGCGGTTGAAACGATAAATATTAAGTTAATGACTGTACGAAAAAAAGCATTGACATTGAAATGAAGCATTGACAAATGCTTAAATTAATTGCTGTTTTTAATTACTGAAGCTTTTGTATTTGTTGGACAAAATTAATGTCTCGTTTTATAACACTCGCACGTCGTTTTTAATATCGTTAAAATTTTAATGCAAATTAATCGCACACAGATTGTTTTTCCTTTTCATTTTTAATTATGCCTTTATCTGTATCTGGAAGACAAGGACATCCATCTGGTTACCGTATCCTTTAAGCCAAGTGAATATTTTGCACAATTATTTGTACGAAAAATGAAAAGACTTTTCTACGAACAAAAAAAAAAAAAAACAGAAATAAAAATATGAGTTTTATTTTATTTTGTGCATGGCATTCTGTTAATCCCGAAACAATGAATACAAAAGCAGAAGTGAAAAAAAATTCTAATAAAATAAAGAACGTTCTAATAAAGAGAAAATGGATAATTTAATTAAACTATAAAATGATTACTTATCTATGTTTGTTATGTGGTTTAGCTTGTCTATATGTAGATTTCATTTGGTGCTGATACCAAAATCGTCAGTAGCCCTCGAAACAAATTTTTGAATAAAAGCTAAGAAATTCCATATATTTAAAAAAAAATACACAAAATATCTTTGGGAATTACGAAATAATTTAAATAGCTTCTTCAAAAATTTTCTAAACTGTTCAGCATGTTAATTGTGAGTGACACTTTAAGTCAAGTTTTTTGCCCAATTTATTTTGACATTTCTTTGTTTCAATGTTTGACAAATTCAACCATGGAGAGGGGCAGCGCCTTAAGATTGTTAAAGCTTTTTACGAAAATGGGTGCTGTAATGAAAAATCATTTCGTGCACTTCAGCATAATCGATCAATCGGAAGAATTGTGCGCTAATTTCAGCAAACCGGGCCTCTGGGAAATGTGAAAACAACTGTGCATGCTCGCCCAGTTCGTTCTGCAGAACACATTGCTATTGTTCGCGGTAGTGCGATGTTTGCTATCGTGAAATGCTAACGGACTTCTTGTGTCCAAAAATTTGTGTTATAAACCCGCGCGATATGTGGTTTCAACAGGATGGTGCCACTTGCTACACAGCCAACGAAACAATGGCTCTTTTGCGCGAGAAATTCAATGGCCGTGTTACTGCACGTCGTAGCGATGTTAATTGGTCGTCACGATGATGTGATTTGACACCGTTGGACTTCTTTCTTTGGCATTATTTAAAAGGAAACGTGTACGCCAATAAGCCGAAAACAATTCTAGAGCTAAAGGAAGAGCTAATTCGGCACATTAATTTGGCATTGAACCTCAATTATGTCTCAGAGTCACTGAAAATATCGACCATTGGAGAGAGGTATGCCACCGAAGCCGTGGCGATCATTTAATTTTTTATCTTGGACCAGCACTCTGGAGCTGACACCTATACATGCGATGCATTGAGCTGGAACTAGAGGAGAGGAATAGTGAAATACATGACAGAAAGTACAGCTTCACTATCTTACAACTCTGCTTTTGTACGTTCTTTGTTTTTTTTTATTGCAGTGTTGAAGCGCCTCTGATGTCAAGGAAACGTACTAAATTTTTAAGCTTCGTTTTAGTTGCCATTTTTAGTAATTATTTTACTTTGCTAATGTTACACAATATCGACGAATGAGGGCGCTCTGATGTGCCTGTGGATTGGTTACAGCTGAAGCCGTTACTCTTCAGTGACCAGTGACTATGCATTCGCCACTGAAACATTCCGACAACAACTCACACAAAGACACACAAATGCACATCAGTAAAAATGCGAGAAAAAATGCTGAAGTCAGGAAATTTCTTGTTTTTTTGGTCAACGAGCAGACTACTTCAGCCATCGTCACTCTCAATTTGGCCGATATTTCGTTTCACACATAATTGTCATAAATCCTTCTATCATAACAAAAAATATTCACATAATTCACTGAAAACTTTTTATTTTATGTACAATTAACATCGTGCGTTTTAGTTGAACCACCCTTTATATACAGCAAATATTTTATTATTAGATTTGTTTTGTTGTGTTTAATAACAACAATTGGCAATTACTTTTGATAAGAATAAAAAGAAAAAAAGCAAACATTTAATCTCCGACACCAGTTAAGTAGAACACGAATATACGAGTACATATTTTCCATGCCAATGCACACGTCATCAGGCAGGTCATTGTAAAGTCATTAATATCATCTATTGAAATTCATTCATTTGTAATAATTCTAGTTCAAATAAATATCACTAATTCTAAATATAATTCTTTTTATTGGACGGTTTCAAATATTTTTACAATTTATTTCATTTCCTTTTAAAAATCTAATAGTAGAAAATCCAATTTGAAGCTACCGGCTTTAATTTCTACATTTCATTTTATATGTGTTTTCCAAATTAAATACTTAAAAACTAAATGCTTTTTGCAACGAAATCAACTGTATTTAACGTGTAACACTAATTGCCACAAAAAAAATAAAAAATTGTTTCTCTTTTTTTAATTTTTCATTTTTCTTATGAACTTTGCAATTAAAACGTATAATTGTTTATCGAAGCAGAATGTCAATTTGTACACATACGCACACATTCATACATATGTACATATATTGGCTGGTCATTAAGTGGAGAAGGGTGAAAATATTGATGCATTGCGATACATTTGGGCTGCAGTTCATGCATTCAACGCTGATGAAATCTGTTCAATACCACAACAAAAAATAACTGCTTATGGATTGAACATACAGACAATTAAATGTTTCGTTGATTAATTCGTGCTCTTTTATCCGGTTAACTAATTTTAATTAATGGTCAATTAATTTTAAATAATTAATAATCAAATTAAAGAATCTAGTTTTTATAGATCGTGCAGATGAACTACATACGAGTACAAGTTCGAAATATATTAATGAAAAAGGAAATTATTAATTAGTTTCATTACGAAAGCATCCAATGGAAGAAAATGTAAAGAAAACCCAACAAAAGATTGTTTTTAATTTTTTTAATTTTCAGACGATAGTGAAGCTTTACCTCCTACCATTTCTCCTACTATCCCTTTCCTCTGGTCCAAGATAAAAAAGGAAACATTTTAGTTACATCGCTTTGCATTTCATCTGGCGATATACAGCAATAAGTACGTATAACATATGAATGGTATTTGCGAATAATTGTTTAAATAAAATACAGTTGACATGACTTGAAAAACAAATTGATGAAAAGCAGAACGTTTCACTTTTTGGGAAAATCCACATTCCATTATTCCTTTCGAAATCATCATGATTTTAAAAATATAACTGTTTCACTGCGTACAAAATAAGTAACAAAAAAAACTTATTAATTAACTTGAAGTTAATAAATATTTATAATTAAGAAACAAGTCAAACGCAACAATCTTCAAGAAAAAGTTGAAACACTACGTTTCAGATACAAGAAACAGTTTGTGTGTTTGTTTGTTTGCAAGAGTACGAGTGTGTGTATGATCTTTTGTATTTTAAGAAGCACGTATGAAAATCCTGTTAATTGCAAAAAACTACATGTCGATTAGGTCGATGTATAATTATTTAATGAATAAAGCTTAAGGGTTTGGCTACGTCTTTGTAAGTACCCTGCAGATAATATTGAACTACGTGGTCCATTTTAGCTGAAATGGACTGGTTACAACATGGTCCTATGCAATGTAGCCGTGGACCATATCATTGAAAACGATAGTTTATTGTTATACGACAAGTGTTTGTGCTTTAAAAATACTCTCTGAGTTGTTTTATGTAGAGGTTACATGAAGTAGTTTTTGTGCTAGTCCGATGGGTTATATGGTCCACCCCTAGGACGTCGTGATGTTAAATAAACCATGTTTTCGCCATACATTTGGATTAGTCTTGGGCTATTCCTACTCAACTGCGGACTACACTATACATCCATGTGTGGAATAGTCACATTATTTGCAGGGTATGCGCTGGTTGGATGATTATTTTTACGCAGCAATTTATGATAAATTGTGCGTATAGTTGTGTCTGTGCAAGTAGAGACGTTAGTTGAGAGACTAAAGAAATATGTACGTTAAATCTTATAATTGCAAAGAAATCAAAATCTTTCAATTATTAATTAGCGGCTTGTTTATATAATAAAATGTGTATGTAGAATTTACGAACGCAATATCGAACATGGTGACTTGGCTAGAAAAGGAGTAGTCGAGTACGTCAGCACATACTCCAAAATTCACCAGTCATTTCGTGCCGAGTTTGTATCAAAATAGTGACAAAACTTTGTTTTAGACAAAGAAGGGTTACACTCTCATTTCTATCCAATTTACGTTTAAAATTATACTATAGGGTTTTTCATTAAGCGCTTACTATTTTTAAATTTAAATAAAACAAAGTGACAGGGCTATTGATGCGAATATGTGTGGAATACGTATAACAACGTTCAAATGTCCGCCACAGCTTCTTGAAAATGAAAATTAGGCTCTGTTGCCAAATGCTCCAGAGTTCATTGAGCGAACACACGTCATTGTCTATGGTCGTTTGCCTTTAGTTCCTGGTTCAACTGAATTTTTATAGTGGTAGGCCCAAGTCAATACGCAAAATTCGCCAATTTGTGGTCTGCGACCTGCCTACCTAATTTAGGTTAGTTGCTATTGCCATGATGCATAACCTATTTTTTAAACAGCGAAAATATTCCAAAGCAATCGGAACGATTTCCATTCAAAATGGCATCTTAAAAGTTTTCAATATTTTCTTCAACCTTTGAATTGTATTCTTTAAACTTGAGTGACGCCGTTCTCGCCATTCGCCTTTATTTGTTAAATATTATTCGGTTGAATGACATTTAGAAGAATTTCGCTGATTGAGAAATACTTTTATCAGCATGTTTTATGAACAGGAACTTAAAAAATTAATAAATAGCATATTTTAAAACATGTTTTTTTAAGCTAAAAAAAAACACTTTTAATCATTTTGACATGTCAAAACACTTTGCATATAACATCAATCTTCACATATGGTAACACTGCAAATAACATTAAATAGTGCCACATTTTGCAACACTGAATTACACCACGACAAAGAGAGAAAATATTTGTTAAAAAATTAAAAATATGAAAATATCGAAGAAGGAAATAAGAAAATTAATTTTATTGTTTAATTTGTATTTTATATTTAAAAAAAAATCTATGCCATCCAGAATCGGCATTACTTTTAGTTAAAAACAAAAAATATTTTCAATGAAATTAATTCAACTGTCTCGTAGTGTAAAATAAATGCCCACAGAGAACAATTGAAATATTAAGCCATTCAACCAAATAAAAACAATAGGATAGTTTTTTCAATTAATCTATTTTATTCATGGCGAAACTTTTATTAAAAAAACAACTTTCAACAACAACAAACTTTCTTCTTTGTTGATATTTTCATGGCTGAATAAGCAATTAAATAAATTTAATTTTCCTTCATAAGTCAAATTAAATTGAATAAAATTAATGGATTGTTTTTTTTTTGTACATTAGCAAAACTCACTCTTTGTAGGCAAACAAGCTCGGTTAAGATTAATATTTGACATCAAAGGTAATGGAGAATTGTGTATATTAAGAACTTCTGCATCTGCAGGATTAAAACTCTTTATCGGAAAGCAGCCTTTGAAAATTGCAAAAGTGATTTTGCACTATTTCTTTCCCAATTTATTGGTAGTCTGATCCATTCCTTCTTTAGCCATAATAAATTTTATTGGTATTGCAAGGTTTTTCACTACAAATCAACATGACTTAAAGTTAAAGGGTGGCGATGGCACGGAGAATGGTAGTCTGCACGTTGACTACGAATCCAAAAACAGACCTGTGTTCAACCGCAGTTTCCGACTAAAATTTTAAAATAAAAATAAACATCTCGCATTTTTCTGATGTGCATTAGTGTGTCTTTGTGTGTCAGTTGTTGTCGGAAGGTTTCAGTGGCGAAGGCATAGTCACTGGTCACTGAACAATACCGGCTTCAGCTGATAGCAATACATAATCGCATCAGAACGCCCTCCTTCGTCGGTATTGCGTAGCACCGGCGAAGTAAAATAATAATAAAAAAGGCTACTAAACCGAAGCTACAACACTGCTATAAACAAAGAACGTGCGAAAGAAGAGCTGCAAAAATAATTAATTAAGATTCACCTCCTGTCGTTTCTCCTACTATACCTTGCCTGTAGTTTCAGCACAATGGTTCGCATGTGTAGGAGTAATTTCCTGAGTGCTGGTCCCAGATAAAAAAAAAAAGTGGAATCTTGTTGCTCTTATACGAGGTTTATTCGAAAGAAAAGGCGAATTGTGTTTTCTTCGATTACAATGGCGTGGTGCATCATGAGTTCTTTCCAAAAGGTCGTGCGGTTCATAAGCAACATTACAAGGATGTTATGCAACGTTTGCGTGAAGCAATACGGCTCAAACGATCGGAATTCTGGAAAAAAAAAATCATGGATTCTGCACCACGATAATGCACCAGCTCACACATCAATGTATGTTCGTGATTTTTTGGCCCAAAACAACCCCCTCATCATGCCTCAACCACCTTATTCACCAGGAAAGCGTTTTGGCACAATTGCTGAAATAAAGTCAAAATCGAAGAACAATCTGATGGCCATACCGAAAAGCGCATTTCAAAAATGCTTGGAGGATGGGAAGAAGCGCTAGCATAAGTGCATTTTACTGGTTGGCTGATGAATTTTGCTACATTTGAAAACACATTGAATTAGTCTTAAAGATAATCGAATTTAAATGGCTGCTCTGCTCATCGATGCATGTGCGGCATCTTAGCAAAAAATTGCTCATTACTGCCCGCAAAGTTAACGCTGGAACTGCAGCTATTGTCGCTCGAATTGATTGTTTTAGTTTCTCCACATTTGTCTGTTGCCATTTGTACACTTCCTGTTCACAACAACCATACAAGAAAAAGTCCCGTGAAGTTAGGTCAGGCAATCTGGGGGAGAACGGAAGGTTGAGTTTCTTGAAATGGGTCTGTTGGTTAGTTGAAGCAAAAAGCGGAATTCTTTTTCCAGTGTCCCACTTTTCATTTTCATTAAATCTAAGGATCAATCTACAAAAATCAAAAAAAAAATTGCAGATTACTTAGATAGAAAGAAAGTTATCAAGTTTTCTTTTGGTATAGGCTTTCATCAACTACCCTGTATCTGAGGAGGATTATTTTGAAGGGGTCTTTTGAGTGCCACTCGTCAAAGAAAAAAGCTTTTGTTATAGTAGATCAAAAAACTCGAAAAAAACCGCACCTGTTGTCGAAAAAGTTAGCCATGGAGGTGGCACAGTCATGTTCTGGGGCTGTATAGCATACAAAGTCTTGGGAGACTTGGTTCCAATCGACGGTTCGATGAATCAAAACCAATATTTAATTTAATTGATTGAACAGTCGTTTATTTTTCAACAGGACAATGCGCCTTGCCACAAGAGTAAAATGATTAAGACATTTTTGACAGAAAATTGTATTGAAACTTTGGATTGGCCACCCCAAAGTCCAGATTTAAATGTAATTGAAAATGTTTAGTCATATATAAAGCGCCATAGAACCGCAGATCTGACAAGAACCAGAGGAGAAACAATTTCAGAGGTCAAATCATTGTGGGAGGACATACCAATGAAATACATTCAAAATTTGATCGACTCAGTTCCTAAAAACTCCGGAAAGTCATTGCCGCTAACGGAGGATACACATTTTACTAATATTAATAATACATAAACATTTTATAAAACTTTTAATTATATATTTTCGTTAAAGGAGCTAAAATATTGTATGTCAAAATATTTATGCCACCCATTTAATTTTTTGACTTAATTGCATACAATGCAAATTTAATTTAAGAAGTTATAATTTCATGTTTTTTAATTAGTAAATAAATACTAATTTTAGTTGGAAAAAATTTGGACATTTTTATTATTTGGAAATCTACAAAAAATTCAAAATGGTAAAATTTTTCACGTGTCAAAATAAATATGCCGACCACTGTATATTGATATGAATTAAAAATATTCTCACAGTTGCATAGTTGCGTATTTGCGTAGTTGCGTAGTTTGATGAACAATTTTGTGCATAACTGTATGTGGGTAGGAATGCTGAACTTTCACTACAACGGCTTCGGGGTCTTTTATTTTTTTGAAAGTTTAAATTTGAGTATGTTTATTTAATAGTTTTTTGCTGTTTGTTTTGTATTCAACCGAAAGCAATGTAAACACGAAGTAGGAGGGAGAATTGCTTATCAATGTACATACTATGTCAAACTATCTATGAGAAATTCTCTCACAGAGTATGAGAGTGTTGATATAAATTAAAAAGGGAAAAAATCGAATCCTTTTTGTGAGCCTTGCCAAGAATGTTAATACACTTTTATGGCAATTAATAACCATCACACAAAAGCGAGAACAAAAGCAACATAAAAAATTTTAAAATTGATTCTAAACAACGACTGTCTGTCCGATGCTGTCTTTTTTTAAATGTTCATTGTCCTCGAGTGCTAAAGAAGGGCAGAAAATCAAGAAAACTAAAAAATGCAAAATATTTTTAACAGTTTCAAATGCACTAAATGGAATTTTCTTTGGCATGAATACAATTTGGCTGATGAATATTTAGAATTAAAATTAAGTATGTGCCTGGGCCACAATACATTAAAAGTGCACATCTGAATAAATGTTTGTGCCCAGCTCGCATTTTCCTGTTTATATTTTGCAAGAGTCAGCATAATTAATCTGCTCAGAACAATTTTGCTGTTTAAAAACTGATTTATCACTTGAGCGATTGGAAAAGGATTGGATTGTGATTGATTCATCCATATGATCAAATAAGGATTTCTTGGAAATACATATAAGGGAAATATAATTTTTAAATCACATTTCGCTCAATTGAACGATCAAGAATTTCTTGCTATGCTGTGATTATAAATACAACCAGAAATTAATCGAAAATCGTATCATATACGATTCTTAGAGATGATTCATCGGTAGAATACCATTTTTTCACGAGTGTATCATTTGTGATGGAAAAATTAGCACATTTGTGGTTATTTTGCCCATGATGCTGATTCTAAAGAGACTTGTTTATGGTACAAAATGCTAGCTGGGCTATTTACTCGTATGAAGAACAGATTGGCTAATTTCTATCCACATTTCCATTGGTGTTTGTAAAAAAAAAAAAAATAAATTTTTCATTCATTATTACACACACACACAATATTTGAAATTAATTTAAAACATGTAGTTTGACACCAGATAACAAAGCAAAACATAATTAAATGCTGCAGTACTGCCACCTTGTAAAATTAATAGATTTTGCTTTAATATGGCAGCTTTGATTTTTGCCACAATTTTTTCGAAATGAGTAAAGGCCGGGGCACATAGAATCCGTCATCCGTCATACTTTGAATTTCTCAAATGACATTAACGTACCGACGGATGAGTTTGGCACAATGAGTACTTTGTGGACGGATATCAACTCATAGCCAGCGTTACCACGTTAAAAAGTTAAAATATAAGAAAAAAATACCAGAATATGTTTTATTTTATAAACATAAGTCTTCAATTTCTTGCATAGTAGTCACAAATTTAAAAAAATTTTAGATAAAAACATTATGTACATACAACATTTCAATTTAAGATAACAAACGCGTGCAAATAATTTCCGATCTATTTTGAATTTAAATACTGTGTTCTTTTATTTTTGTTTCAGCTGCAGCAGTTTTGAATTTTTTGTTACAACAGAAACGATTTTTAATAAAACAAAAGGGGTGGTAACAACGTTTCGCAATATAAAACCTTAATTTAAAACTTTACAAGTAAAATTTACATATTGAGTATTACAATTTTGGTTAAAAATAACATACAACGACAACGCTGTTCACAGCTGTCAAAGTATTCAATGTACGTACACGGTGGGCCAAAAGTAATCACCAGGGGCATAAGTAATCACCCGATGTCTTTTTGCTGTAATTTTATTTAATAAAAACCTTTGGAGCGGCATTTATGGTCATCAACTCTGGCAGCGGTCACTTAGCCCATATCATAAGCAGTGCCAAAATTTGTCTTAAAAAAAAATTACAACAAAAGAACATCGGGTGATTACTTATGCCCCCGGTGATTAGTTTTGGCCCACCCTGTAAAAGTTAAAACTTGGTAAACTTTCGTACTTTGCTTTGACAGAGACGTTCTGAATGTGAAAATACTCATAAGAAAACGTGTATTTCAACTTACTTATCAGTTGAAAAAGGCAAACTATGACGGATAGTGGCCCGGCCTTAAATCGTGCTACAGGAATCTCTCAGTAAAAACATTTTTGTTCGGAACAAATGGATGAATTCATCGTAATAGAGTATAACTATTCTCAAGTTGTCTGCGCATGATGACGGCCTTTGTATCATATAGAAAGGTTCTAACTCACATTTTTTTCGAAATTTAATTTTTTAGCGTCTCCTCTTCATTTTACACAAATACACCTTCTCACGAAAATTGAGTGCAATGTAGTCTCAAAAATAACGATTTCGCAAGCATTTAGATTATTTGTAATTTTAGTGTAATAATAACAATTACTCCTTCCCAAAGGATACCTTGTCTGGTGGGGGACCCTCGGCAGGGCCTACAATCTGAACAAGCTGGGGAAGATTCACCGCTCTGCTTGTGTTAGGGCATGCAGAGCGCGCGCCGGAGCGCTTCTGAACACGATTCTGTATATTTAACCGATTGATCTTCATAGTTTCTCCGTTGCGGCTCAGAATGCTATTAGGCTTATTGCAGCTGCACTGTTCAGGGAATCAAACTGTATATAAGTCAGCTTATATTACAAGCATAATAAACATGTTGCATAAATTTGTTGCATCGTCTGTAGACTGCAGAAGGCATATTGCTAGAATAACAATTATACCTACTTTTGTTATATTTCATTGATTTCACTTGGAATGACCCATATTTATTTTATATTCTTTACAAATTTCATATATGTACGTTAATTAAAATACATAATTCGAAATAAAAAAATATTGAAATTTTCGACATTCGACATTAAAATTAATTAACCCCACGACAGCTGTGATACACCACAACCTGTCAGACCAAATTTTGGTCAGTTTCTTCAAGAACTTCTGAGGATATTTCATTAAGTTCCAGAGTTATGTAGATCTCCAACGAAAAAATTCAGTAAAACTTCTCAAATCGCACCATTTAAAAAAACAAAATTTCCACTTTCAAATTCCACAAATATTGTGAAAGGAGAGGCTTCCTGTAAAATAAATCCAAGTCATTTTTGCTGTATCTACTTCGAAACCTCCATTAATCAATTGTAATACTGAATAGGAAGCAAAAAAAATGGAATGTTCGTGTATTTCATTTGACAGCCTTGCTGTTCATAAAATTTGCATGTGAGAAAAAATAAACATTCGTTACAACAAAATAAATCCATAAATTTCTTGTAGAAAAAATCACTTTGATTTATCACGCTAGACAGGAAGCTTTTAACCGAATTATTGACAAAATGTCAAACTTCAGACACCTAAAAAAAGCATATATATAAATTTAAATAAAATGAATGAAAATAACAATGAAGAACGAAGTAAAATGGACATCAAAAAATCAAATCACGGTTGAATGAAAACCATTTCACTGGCGTGGAAAATAAACGATACAAAACTTAAATCAAACATATGACTGTATTTACACACACACATACAAGCATTTCCCAGCAAAAAAAAGAACTTCCAAAGAAGTTCACTTTCTCTTTCCTATGGAAGTCAACACCTTCTAGTAGGCAATCATAGTCCGAGTGTTAGTTCTGTGAAAAAAAAGATGAAAAGGAAACTTTTCAAAAGTAAATTACAACTTTAAGTGAAGAACAACAAAATTCTAAATGAAATCTATTAAAAGTTCTAATTTGAAAAAGGTTTAAAAACACAAATGATAATTAATTAATTAATTATGACTTGAGGGAGTTCTACTCTTTTTTAACACGGCAAAAAGTTGTAGGAAGCAAATACCTTAAAACGTTAAATAAGTTTAATTAAGTAATGAAGTTTATTAACTTTTGCTAAACTTTTAAATATTTTTTTATAGCTAAGTAAGGGGTGTCGCATAATTTAAATTAACGTTCCTATAATACAGTAAAACCTCTTCTAACGGACACCTTCTATAGCTGGACACCTCCCATAACCGGACAAACTTTGTAGAACCGAAATTTTCATCAGTATTTCAGTACAAAATGTATTCCCATAACCGGACTCGGACACTAAATTTTAAAAAATTGTGCGCCGAAAGCCTCTCATAAACGGACAGAAGCGTTAATTTTAACTAATTCGCCTTGATTGAAACTCACCCTCACAAGTAGTATTTCTTCATTTTTCAACTCTGATTCATATTTGCGTTAATGCCATTGAGAATTGTGATTGCCGCGTTAACAGGAATGTACATACTCGTACTCATGTGTTGGGGATTGCATAGAAAATGCTGTTGATTTGAAGAAATTGTTTGCTTAGCTCGTGTTGTCAGCTTGAAGAAGAAATGGAAATTACATGTACTTGATTCCTCAAATACTTGAGATGGAACATTAAGCAAAAGTGCCGGTTTTGCAACTTTAAGGCTCAAATTGAATAAACTTTTTCAACTACAAATCACTAGCTCAGCATTATAAAATATAGAAAATATTTAAAATAATAAATGTGTACTCCTGATAAGTGAACACCTCACATAACAATACCAACACAAAAATACCGCGACGGCGAGTGTCCGCTTATGAGAGGTTTCACTGTATTGGGAATGCATTCCTAGAAAATAAATACAGGGGTGCACCAATAATAGGAATTATATAAGGTCACTCTTTTTTGTAAAGTTATTGCACTCATTTACACTGGGCAGTCCGTCGTAAAACGTATTACCTTATTTTAATTTTCTTATTATTTTAAAATCCATACTTGCTACAAATTTCTTCTACATATTTTATCTTCTAAACACATTTATGGCAAAATCAATTTGGTGACAACTTTATTTATGCTCGCCTCTTTCGTGCGATTTAACGCCTCTGTATTACTATTTATTGGGCTATGACTTCAGCCTTTGGTTTGTGCCGACAAACGAGGAACTCTTGCTGCATTGGCGACGAATATTCTAGACACCATTGACGCCATACGGCCAGATTTTATTGGAAGAAGCAGTTAAAATTTGAACTTATCGATTGGGTCATGTAACTTGAAGCCGCGGCGAACATAACGACCCCTGTGCGCGAAATTATCGTATGTTACAAAAACTAAATTTTACAGGAGAGCGTTTTTATTCCTTTTTTTTATTTGCCTGGCAGTCTTAGTTGTCACATACGATAAAATGTACATAGTGTTATCTGCATAACTATGACAATTACCGCCATAATACTTTATCAGCAGACGAATTCATGGATTTAGATCCAATTTGCAAAGAAAAGTCGATTTCGAAAAAAGTGTAACATACGATAATTTCGCGCACAAGGGTCGATATGTCGGATATTATATTTAAAAAACAAAGGCCCTGAAATTATCAACAAGATTATAAAAAAAAATTCATTCCATTTCTCTCTAGTGATTTACCATTTTAAGTTCTCATGCAGCAAAAAAAAAAAAAAACACCCGATAGTTCTATTGTGTGAAAACTGATGCTCTAGTAGTGCTTTTAGTATTTTACCCGTTTTTTTTTTAATTTGAAACACGTCACTCAGTTTTATTTATTTATTCTTTTTTTTTATCTGGGACCAGCACACATGCGAAGAATTGTGCTGGGAACTATAGGAAAGGGATAGTAGGAGAAACGATAGGAGGTGAAGCTTAATTAATTATTTTACAGCTCTGCTATCGCACGTTCTTTGTTTTTTTTTATACTCGTATCAGTGCTGAAGCTTCGGTTTAGTAGCAATTTTTATTATTATGATTTTACTTCGCCGGTGCTACACTATACCGTTCTTCGTTCTTTCTTAAACGAATTGCTTCGAGTTGTTTATATTTGTATACCAGAACGATTACATGAAGTCATTCATACTTTCAAAAAAAAATCTATTTTTCATTTCACTTAAGGTACTGTCACACTGGGCAAATATATGACATTAATAAACTTAAGTAGAATCTTTAATATTACATTACATCACTTCATTTCATCTTGGATATCTCATTACAGATTTAATAATACTGTTCCAATGAATGTGGTCAGACTTATTTCTTCAATTATTTGCCCAATGTAAACGCACCTTAGGATTTTAAAATTTATGCTTGCGAAATGAAGGAACTACGATTTACAAAAATACACCATGCATTGCCAAGAAAATGACTAGACATAAAATATCTTTAGCACAAAAATCACAAAATGTTGTTACTTTTGTTAAACTTTAAAAAGTAATAAAAACTGCAAAGAAACTTTAAGCAGTGAACTTGGAAAAAGTTTGTAACAGTAAATAAAGAAAGTGAGAATCATGAAGTAAATATAGCGTGTGTCTCATCCGTTTCCTCTCATCCCAAGAAAATGACAGACATAGATGCTGACTTTAAGAAAAACTTTAACAATAAAAAAAAGTGAAATGCTTTCATTTCTATTTATAAGAAAAGTCATGACTTTATTTATATTTTTATTACGTTTCTACATTTAGTTATCATAAAGAATTTTTCTGTAATTCAACAAAGATTAACACAAAGCTCAAGACTTTTAAAAGTTGCCAATTTAATTTTTTTTTTTGGTGGAGCGAGGGGGGTTTTCCACTAAAAGTACATTTGTGGAAGGAGTACCGAAAACATGTCCGCTTATTTTTCAGCAGCATTTATATGCTTTTTTAATTTTTTTTCTATCTGTCTTAGTTTCTCAGATATTGAGTTATAGATTATACGCCTTTTTAGCCTTTTTTACCCTCTTAACATTAGAATATTCCAAAATACGTTCTTAGTGGATGTAAATATGGCAAGAAGAGTCTAAATACCGAATTTCAACCAATGATGATATATGACCTCGCGCTTTTCCTCCTTTTCCCCCAATTAAAAAAAAAACATTAGCAGAATTTTTCCATAAGAAAAAATAATTTTGAGAATTGATCCACAACCGACGAAGTTATTTGATATTCACTTTTAAAAGTCGGGCACTTCCCCAAATTTCTAAAAACATTTTAGCGGACCTTTTCCATATGCAAAATGAATTTTAAAAACTTGGAAAAAATATTTGATAATCAATGTATTGAACGGGCCCTTTTTGCAACCCCTTCCCCCCAACTCACCGAATTTATGAAAAAAACAATTTTAGTATATCTTTCCAATATGTAAAAAAGAATTTTGAAAGTTGTTCCACAAACGACAAAGTAATTTGATAATCCATTTTTTGGCGGGCACACTTCGCTTCCCCCAAACCCATCTTTAAAAGAAAAGTATAGTAGACATTTTTCAGATTGCATTTTGAAAATTGGTCCATAAATGGCGAAGTTATGCTCGTTTATATTATAAAATCTAAACTATGTGGAAGGAGTAAAACACAATTTAAAAAAGTGGGCGTGGTTAAAAAAAAGTTTCCTATAATTCATTCAAGAGTCCCAGTTAAATGTTGTGAAAATTTCAGGAAGATCGCTCTAGAGGTCTGATCTACAAGGTCCCAACAAACACACATACCGTTATATAAATATAGATTAACCGAGGCGTATAAGTAATATTTCCGCCACCTTCAATAACAATCACACATGGAAATTTCCACAGAAAGGTCTACCAATAACAGGTCTACAATAAAAATTTCCTGAAGATGTTAACCGATGGTTAACGAAATATCGAAATGGAAAAATAAAAACAAACCTTTAAGCTTAGAAGATAATATATAAATTGTTCTATTTTCTATTTAATTAAAATGTTCAGCAATCAAAATATGTCCTGGTTCGTGGCGAAGCATTAACATACACGCACACAGATATGTAGTCTGTTGGTATTTTATATCATTCTTTAGAACGAGAATTTTTTAAAGCTTGACTGTTTTATATTTTTGCGTTGATAGTTTACAATAGACCGTATAAAAAGTTCAACACATGTGGTAACCATTGTTTAGAAGGAGTAAATAAAACTATGTCTATGTATCTTTTTCTCACTGAACATATTGAAATGCAAGAAAATTAAATCTGACAAAACCAATATTCCATTTTCTAAATTACGTCCTGTTTAGTTTCCTTCTTCCAAGATACCTTCTGGTTTCATAAAATTTGAGTGTGTGTAGCACAACACTTTTTCCAAAAAGGTACAAAATCTGCAACATACTACACCTGGAAAGTTCTCCCCTTTTAGAAGTCGATTAAAAATGTAAGTGAACAAAATTGAATTAAGAATATTAATCTTTCTCTAATTTCTAGTTAAAATGATTTTCGTCTAAAAAAACGCATACAAATAAATAACAACCTGCTACTTCTCAACTTCTATTGCAAAAAAGTCACCTTTTATTTTAGAATATTGTTTTCTTGGCTACAAATATATATAGTATATTGAAAGTAACTTTTCCATACAAATAATCCATAGTAAGTTATTTTAATTCACTCGTGTTACAATGTTTATGTTGCATTATTATTGGCATCTGGTGCTAAAAAAATTTATTAAAAAATATCAACAAGACAACAACTTTAGAATAAAAAACTTTAGAAAAGTTTAACAAAATTGATCACTTAAAATTACAGAAGAAAAAAGTTTTCTTATTATATCTGCTTAAAGCCAAATGGCGCATGACAATGAAAAATTTAAGATGGCCCTTCCACTGTGCAGTAAAATGCACACCAGTTTTTGCTGCCTACACTTGTTATATGCGTCAGCAGAGAAAGAAAGGTCATGGCCTACTGAATATACTCGTACTGAAGCCAAAACATATTCCTTGGCATTCAGCAGACTTTCTTTTCCATATGTTGATATATGCTCTAATAGAAATTCAAATATTTTTGATGAGAATGAGAAAATGATTGGTGAATGGTTTCAATTATTCCAAATATTTGAGGTATTCGCAAGGTGTGCTATTAGGTCGTATTGTCATAATGTCTTAATATTTTAAAATAGTTTATAAAACAGTTGTTGTGCTTCGAACAAAGAGTGATGAAAGCAGAAGACTTTTCGAACTATGTTTTTTGGTTTGTCATAAAATAATGAAGAAAAAATCTGAGTCATTCGCTAAAACTTTTTAGTCGAGTCGGGGATTATATTTACAAGCCGCCGCTTCTTATAAATGATATAAAAATAAAATACTGTTTAATAATCATTCAGACTTTTATACTTTCTTATATTAAAATAAATTTTTAAAACACAAAAATAAGTAAGAAAGAAAAATCACAGCGTCTAACAATTTCACAAGTGAGCACATTTTGTTTGTGTAACTTATCTGGCTGACAGCCACTTAACGTTTAGGTACTAGCCGCCGTCCAAAAAAAATATTCAGCAACAGCTGTTTTCGATTATATTTATATCAAAAATTTTGTGTGCAATACTAACAATTTTATTATTTTATTTGAAAATGGACTTATTACAAGATTTAAAGGTAATTTTGTATTTACTATATCAAAAAGTCTAGCAAATTTTTTGTTTTTCACTTGTTTTCACCATTTTGATATCAAATATTTATAAATGTTTTTCTTTTATCATCTGAATGACTTTTTTGAAATATTACACTACATTATGACGGATTGTTCACAGTAGTCATATTTTTTTCGTATTATTATTTTAAGACATATGAATTTAAGACTACCTTGTGGACCCCCTAATTAATATTTTGCGGTGGACACATTTTTTTTAATTAGTTACCGCAGTTCAGGAAGTCCTACTCCAGCAAAGGTGCAGACATGGAATAGAAGAATTCTATAATTTAAAAATGCAAAATTTTACCTTCAATTCTTCAAGAGCTACTGAAATATCTTACCCGCTTAAAAATTTACGGAGTTTTGGCGGATTTTGCGGCTACACCGTAGATGATCCATCCATGATCTCCAATTTTGCCATACTTTTTGCAGCATTTCGGCCGATATTTCACCAATGGGAACTGTAAGGTTGTCTGCAAGGGCTTAAATTGTGGTTGTCTTGTCCCTGTACATACGAGACTTCACATATCCCAAGAAAAATTGGAGTAGCGGCGTTAAATTGCATGATCTTGGCGGCCAATGGACTGCTCAAAATCTCAATCAAATCGAATTCTTTGATTTTGGTAATCATCGCACTGTGTCTTGCTCTATTGACTGTAACTTTGCGATTTTCATCGGAGAAACAAACGATGTTACGTTATATCACCTCGCTTGAGTTCTTGCAGCAGCTCTTCTAGGTGTTCAAATAACACAAACACAACCAATTGTTAACAACGGCGACGAATTGACATATCGCGATCTTCATTGACACTGGCAGATCGATACAACATCAATAAATAAACTAAAATAGGTACGAAATTTGGTCCCAGCAGGTGAGTCGTTCATAACGGACCATAAAATGGACGTAAGTTACGAAATACATTTCAATTGCAATGTTATAGCAATGTACTGACAATGAAAAATTGTTACCCTAAAGTAAATTGCCAGTTCAGACTATTCTAAGAAAACCTGACAATTTCATTGTCACACAGTTGTCCGACAAGAAATTTTTCTGTCAACAGAAATTGTCAGTTGACACGGTTGATAAGTTGTTGTATGGTAAAGTTGCCAGATTCGATGTTAAACATTGTCTCTTAATATTTATGAACAGCGTTGCCAATAGTAATTTTTATCTGACAATTGTGGTATTATACGCTGCACAAAATTAAGCACTTCTGATAATGACAAATGACGGTACATCTGGCAACTATCTGCTAATGACAATGGCGCATATTCTCGTGATTGTTAGATGCCTGACAATATTATTATAGTGCAATATACAGGCTTTTTGCTTTTTGTGACAATGCTGGCAGATAAAAATTGTAAGTTCACACGGTTCTTAAACATTTTATGACAATATTGTAATATCTGTAATACCATGGTAAAGTGACAAACTTTACAAATAGTGCATTGCCACATGTCAGGAATCTCTTTTTACACAGAGAAAAATTTACACTGAAAACATTTCCGATACAGAAAACTTTCTGTTTGATAATTGCAGAAATATTTAATATTGTTAAATAATTTACCAGAAATATGAAAAACTATAAATAACTTTCTATGAAAAACCACGGTTTACGAAGTATTTTTAAAATTAAAATATTAAAAAAATAAAATAAGCGCAAAACTTGTAAAATTTATTTTTTTTCTATACCAGCAATGTTTTCATATTTTATTTAGGGCTTATTTCTGATTTAAGAAAGAACGCTTTCATTCGCATTCTATGAGAAAGAACATTGATTTCGATTTCTCTACACACTTTCTATGCGAACAGTGACTCGATCTAGAACTCGAATGAAAACGTAAGTGTTTTCATATAAAATCCGATTTCTCTGTTAAGAACGTGTGAGAATGAAATGTCAAAATCACTCACTTTTGGTTTTGCTTTCGTATTGAGAATTTACATATGAGTATACATACTTGTAAATAAAAAAAGAAGAATAAAAAATCTAAGTACAATAAAAAAGTATTTACAAATGGATAACAAGTGGTAAGTATAAACTATTCATATGATATACATATGAATGTATGTATTTAACAATTGTTTTTTCAGTTTAAAGAAGTCAACAATGCAGCAACTGAAACACTTTTATAAAATTAAAACAAAAAACACAAAATTTACAAATATTTTTTTAAATTTTCTCACCCTTTTATTTATTGATACTTTCCACCAGCTGATCACACTTACACGCAGTTGTATTAGCTTTAGAATAACTTCGTAGTATTTTTTAATACTTTTAACAGAAATATAATAATTTATGATCTGGCATTGCTTCTACTTATTAAAACGTAAGATACCAAAATTGACATACGTAACTTACTGCGAAAGAAAGTGAGTGCCAATGAGAAATCCAAATTGATTCGAATTCGAGCGAGTGCTTTTCGTTCGCTTAAGTTATCTTTCTTAGCTCAGAAATAGGCTGTTAGCTTTTATTTCATGTATTTCATTCAAAGTATTTTTAATGATTGCGTGTGTTGCGAAAACCCTAAAGTTTTAATGTTTTTTGGATGCCAAAGAAAACTTTTTTTTCCTTTTTTCGATAGTTTTAACTGGCATCTGGCATAAAAACACACAACAACTACCTTTACTCAAATAATCATAATACGAGTAATACAAAAATAAAAGTATTGTGTTGTGCATAAGTATGTACGTCAATAAACGCAAATAATTAGCATGCCAAATAACTATAAAGTTGCTTCTTTTGTACGAAAATAACATACACACTTATATTGAGATATACGAGGGCTGTTTGATAACTACGAGACTATTAGAATAAAAACATAATTATGAAGCGTTTTATTTTTCAATAAAATCTTCTTCTTTTTTTTAATTTATGTTTATTTGCAATCTATTTACATCAAAATAATAAACACATTCTCTTTATACTTAAATTGAACGGTAATTTTAAGTTCCATTGAACTTAACAAATCAATATATTTTCATGTATGAAATTTTAAATTAACAGAGAAATTAATATACATACGAGTAAATGTAGATAAGTATTTAAAAATAATTTTTATTAATTGAATAATGTTGTACTTCTTCAAAATTGAAAAGGGAGATCTGATATATGCAGTCTTTTCAAACGTCTCACTTCATCACTGTCATCTAGAAGAAGAGTTATTGCAAGAATATTGTGATGGTTGCTAAAGCGTGCTTTGCATTGTCCCACAAGTCGTACGACATGCCAAATTTTTGTGTAGAAGAGCACAAGTCGGATCGTCTAAACGTAATATGTAATGAAACTATAAGATTTTGAAAGACAATACGGATGAAAATTTGACAGTCGTATGGCTCTCTTGATTTTTTAAAATTTTTCAAAAACCAACACACACCATTAGATCAGGGATGCATTTTTATGGAAACAAATGTGAGAAAGCCAGGGAGGGAAAACTGGTTTCATAAATTTATACCAATTATAAAATCAAAATGTACATTTTAGACCAATTTTATAAAAATATACGTATATTTTCCATAAGTACACTAAAAATTTAGACCACGAAAATAACATATTCGAAAGTTATAAAAATATTTTTCAAGGTTATTAAAAAAAAATTCAATTGCACAAGAACTCCATCCCTGGGGAAAACTAGCAAACAGCTGTAGTTAAATTAAATGATAATGTTTTCATCTTACTTGATTTTAGCCATACCAATGGTGTAAACGGCAGAAAACAACCATCCGATTTTTACTCTCTTTTTTTGAAATACGGATGGAATTTCATTGTATTTTCTCTCACATTTTACGTACGACAAATCTTATCGTTTAAAGCACCCTTAAGTCTGTTCAGATAATCTGTACTATATTTTCTTATTTCCGTTTTAACTTGTTGAATATTGAGGTCTTCGTGTATATTTTTATTTCGTACATACCAGGGTGCATTCGTTATAAATCCCAAAGTTTTAGACTGATATCTTTGAATGATATCAATATTAGAATATAATGCTGTTCCCCAAAGTTGAATACCGTAGTTCCAGATAGGCTTGAAAATCGCTTTGTAAAGTATTAGTTTATTGCTTAGGCTCAATTCAGACTTCGGTCCTAACAGCCAGTACATTTCTTTTGTTTTCATATTCAGTTGTTTTCTTTTCAATGAAATATGAGTATTCCATGTTAAGCGTCTGTCAATGTTTAAACCTAGATATTTGACATTATCAGATCTAGGAATTATAATTCCATCTAGGTATACTGAGGGGCAGTCACCTTTCTCAGAAATCTTCTTTGGGAGATTTTTTTATTCTTTTCAAATAATTGGTTTTCTCAAGGTCCTCATTATAGGCGTTTGTTACGGTTATGATTTCTTCATTTGACATAAAACTCTTACCACCGAGCCATTTCTTCAGATTTGTAAAAAGGAAAACAAATGCAGGGGACTAAATCGGCAGGATATACTGGATAGGATAGCAGTTTGTAACCCATACTAACTATACACGTGTGCACCCGTGCATTGTCATGAGGGAACAGCATTTTTATCGCGCCAAATGTAATCATTTCTTTTATCATGGACCAGAGATCAGGGGATATGCACTGCATTGCACTGGTACTAAATGGAGTGTCGAGAATAGACAGGAGGTGCAAGTGTTCGGAAGATAAAGAAGCTTAATTCACAACTCTGCACTTGCGTATTAATTATATAAAGGCAATTTGCGGCGTGTCTCTGATGTTATTTTTGACGCATAATTTTTAAGCTAAGAGAGCCATTTTATTTATTACTTTACTTTGCCTCCTTTTTATTGCTCAAAACCGACGGACGAGGGTGTTGTATCACAGAAAATTCAGAGAATCTTTTTCTAAATTGACCGGGCTGGGAATTGAACCTGGGTTCTTCTGGTGCTGAGCCTACACGCTGAGTACTCGCCATCAGCTTTAAATCAATATCAAATCTATCTAAAAGCTCTAAATAATATTGGCCTTTGATCGTTCTACCCTTCTGAAGGTAGTCTATGTGAATGTGAAACCTTATTGGCTGACAGATCCACCTTGGCCTTCTTTGGTGGACATTCACACGATGAAACCCGCCGTTTTAATTGTTCCTTTGCAGTGTGGGGTATTGTGATGAATCCATGTTTCGTCTGCGGTTTTATAACGGCGTAATAACTCATCCGGATTGGGGTTGAATATCACACAAAAAATTAAAGTTTTTCCACTTTTGTTAAAATTCACGAGGTTGACTGCTGGTAGTGGCTGTACAGAAACAAACTAAATGACGCAGCTTGCCACAAATTTGACAGTAGTCTATTAATAGATGATTGCTTGACGGCGGCCTTGTTACATTTGAAGTTACTGCGATAGAAATTCAAAGAGTCATGGAGTTATCAAACAGCCCTCGTATATCTAAATATAATTATGTATTAATTGCTTACACAAGAAGCAACTTTATAGTTTTTTGTCTTGCTAACTATTTACGTTTATTTACGCCATAGAAAATTATTTAATTATTAATTTTGCAATAGCAAACTCACATTACCATCAGCTTTTAGAAGACATGCCTAAAATGCTCGTTACTACAATATTCTTGGTTTATTCTTTAAATATTCATTCGTACAATATAGATGTAGGTTCAAGCACAAATGCAAAATCCTACTCGGCTTGTTTGCAACAACTACACTATTGGGGCAGCAACAAAATTAAACGAAAAAATATTTCAAGGAAAGAATTTAAATATTCATTGAATTGAAGTCTAAAGAACAAATTTCTAATTTAGAAGAAAGTTAACAATTATCATTGTGCTTCCACTTAAGAACCCACGAAAAGGATTAAAACTTTTGAACAGAAGAAATTCTAACAAATACTCGTAATCAGCAGTAATTAATAATGTCGGCACCTTAAGAACCCATCAACTCAAGTATTCAAGCAATTAAAAATACCAATTCGAATAAAAGTTTGTTGCTGCCGTATTCATGAAATTTTGTGGGATTTATAGAAGGTATATTAATTGAATTTTGTATGGAATTTTGTGTAATAAACCTTTTATAAATAAAAAAAAATTTGTTTCATGAATACCTTCAGTGAAGAGTGAAATACACTTCATGAATAATTTTTCTTGTTGAAGAATTTTCTGCCGTAAATTTACTCGTAAATTGCTAACTTTCCCTTTTCAATAAGAAATTAAACAACATGAATTTTTAAATTCATGAATGTAAAAAGAAAATAAAAACATGATTAAATCCAAACGTGATCATGTAACAAACATTTCCGTGGCGTAATTTACGCCAATTATATTTGAAAAAAAAATATTCCTGAAACGTGAAAGTTTTATAAATAATTTTCTAATACAAATTAACATGTTATGTTTATACTTTTCGAAATTCTAAAATTAAACAACAAATAAGAAAGATATTGGCAACCGGAAATACAAACGAAATATGTTTCTAAATTTACGTGAAGGCTCAAAAAATAAACCAAAAAATACACTTTTTGTAGCCAGGTGTTGAAAGAAATTTAATTCAAAAAGTTTAATTTAACGCCAACTTATAATACAAGGAGGCAAGCGACACAACAACAATTATTTAAAACAATAAACAACCGTCAACCACATAATATAAATTCAATTTATCTCTACTGTCCTGCAAACCAAGTCGACTTAAAAACGAGTGATTTCTCAAAACCGAATAAATGCTAATTTGGTGTTCTAAAAATCACACGATTTCCAACATTTGAACTTGCTTTCGAATAAGATTTTTTAAACGTCAATACATCAAAACGTAATTGAACTACTGAAAGTTCATTCAAAATAATGTTTATTCTTATTTAAAAGTGATTTTTTAATGAATTTAGTGAAAATGTGCTTTCATTCATCCATCTACTTTATCTGGATACTTTAACAAGACCATAGAGAAATATAGGAGTGCTTTTTAAATTGATTATTTAGTATTAAAATCTATTACAGAGTATATAATTTGACTTAATTTAATTAAAGAAAGTCTTCAAGTAAAAATTGGTAATTGGTTTTTTATGTTTCATCAGTTATTTATTAGGAAGATACTACATTCGATTTAATTTCGATCGGACTTATCTACTCGATTTTAAACCGAGTAAAATTATGCGAATTCGATTTACAGGACACCTAAGTATGTGTATTCCTTTTAAAAACGAAAAATTTTGCGGATTCGGTTTACAGAACATACCCGAATATCTGTGGATCGTTTCTGTAACACGCCGTTAATACAGGCAATAACGTCAGATTACTAGTGTTCAACAATGTATTTAGAGGTGGCTAAGCCATACAACTGTAAAATAAAAAAAGAATACTAATAAACTGCAAGAATTTAACTCTAGTCTTATTTAATAAATTGAATTTTTATTAAAAAATTTTTTTTTATTCAACTTTGTTAAAATTTTTTTGTTTTGCGGAAAAAACATACTTTCATTTGAATTTGACAGCTTGTGTGAGAAATTATTGCTCAGCAATATCTTCTAGCAATTATTATATATTCTCACATATATTAATGCGGTCCACACATTAATATCTTGTGTTGGCAATCAAATTTGACAGTTGCCACGTCGGTATTGTGTAGCACCGGCGAAGTAAAACAATAATAAAAAAAAAAAAAATGGCTACTGAACCGAAGCTTCAGCACTGCTAAAAGTATAAACAAAGAACGTGCGAAAGCAGAGCTGTAAAATAATTAATTAAGCTTCACCTCCTGTCGTTTCTCCTACTATCCCTTTCCTATAGTTCCAGCACAATGCTTCGTATATATAGGAGACATCTCCTGAGTGCTGGTCCCAGATAAAAAAAAAAAAAAAAAAAAATAATTACCACACTTAATGCCCTTAGTGCGGTTGGCGAGGTTTAATTGCCAAATAGATTACACAAGCGGTTTGCCAAACATGGAAGAGATGTGTGTTTCTATGAGATGTGTGTTTTTGTCAAACGGCTTATACAAAAATTTTATATATTTCGCTTGACATTTTGAATTCTGTCTGTTACCATTAGAAAAAAAAATTTCATAGATAATAGGTTATCAAAATTAGAGGAAACACTAATTTCTTCGCGGTTCGCACTTGGTTCAAAATGAACCATCATGGTTCGCTCTCAAAATTTTGTATGCCGAACAAAATACTTTCAATCTTGGTTGGGTTACGAAACACGAATGAGAGGGCGACGAATATTGCTGTCCGTGTAAACATGGTACAATTAATCGAACATGAAATTGACGAATAATAGTTTTCCTTTTTAATTGAAGTCGTGTAAATATTATGTTTGCTTATTTTTTCTGTACTAAGAAAAAGGTTTTTTCTTAATACAAATTATTAAAATTTCTCTTTTTTTATTATTTTTTTTAACCTTTTTTATTATTTGAACAATCTATTTTATTAAGCTTTAAGGTTTTTTTTTATTTATTATTTTTATATAATCTCGATATTTCGTTAAACTTCGGTTAACATCGTCAGGAAATTTTTTTTTTTTTCCTGAAAATGTTAACCGAAGGTTAACGAAATATCGAGATTATATAAAAATAATAAATAAAAAAAACCTTAAAGCTTAATAAAATAGATTGTTCGAATTATTAAAATTTATTATTTTTGTTTCATTTCATTTATTTTTGTATACTTTTGGTTTTTTATTATTGGTACAGTATTCGCCAAATATGCGCCTGAATTTGGCGAATACGAATACGAGTGTTATGAAATAGGCGAATATTCGACGATACGAATACGAATATTCTTAACATCACCAATTTATGCAACACTTTAAACTCTGTTAAATTTAACACGATTTGTGAGGATTGTGTCTCTACTGAAAAGTGCCTCTATGGTTGTAGTCTTCACTGTAAATGAAAGTTGGCTAGTAGGCTACCAGATTCAAGGGTTATATTGTGCGACAAATTTTAATTTTTTCTTTTAGGTAGCAATGCGACTTTAAACTGCTTAATTGATTTTTATTTTCTCATATTTTGTCCTTAACATTTCTTAAACCTGCTTAAAATTAAATATTTTTCTTCATTAAATTTATTATAATATAAGAAATTTGTATGAAATTAAATATAAAAAAATTTTTGAAAAGGCTACTCAGATTGTTATCTTGGGAGCCTCGGCAGTATAGTCAGTAATATGCTAGTATATCAGTGTGGCCATTCTTGGTTCGATTCCTAGCGGAGTCTCTGCCATGGTTCACCAAAGAGAATCAAATTCTTAAAATCATAAGAGACTAAACAAAAGTCTAAATTATTTTAGGATTACGCTTTATTCATATTTTTAATTAACATATAACAAGTTGTTAGCTTTGTTTGTCAAAAAATATCTATTAAATGCTAAAAAAAAAAATTAACTGTTCTTTAAAATATGATAGTGCTAGTAAAAAATCGCTTTTCTGTCAAAAGTAGGTACTTTAACTTCATCGGCAATAAAACACGCATTTATGCATGGATTTTCATGAAATAAAGTTTATTTAATTTCTATTACATTCAGATGGTGCTGATGGCGTGCAGTCAGCGTGTTGGCTCTGCAACCAGAAAGACCCAGGTTCGATTCCCAGCGGGGTCAAATCAGAAAAAAGTTTTTTCTGAGTTTTCTGTGCCACAGCACCCTCCTTCGTTGGTATTTGAGCAATAAAACGTCGGCGAAGTAAAATAATAAATAAAATGGCTCCATTAGCTTAAAAATAATGCGTCAAAAAACATCAGAGACTCCGCAACTTTGCTTTATAATTTACACGCAACTGCAGAGTTGTGCAAGAATTAAGCTCTATCTTCCTACCACTTTCACCACCTGTCTATTTCTTCCCTATCCTTCTCTCTAGTTCCAGTGCAATGCATTGCATATGTAGGGGATAGCCCCTGAGCACTGGTCCAAGATAAAAAAAAAAAAAAAAAGATTAAGCAGTAAAACTGGTAACTATTTGGTGCTTTCTATTTTTTATGAATTTTTTAATTCAAAAATTTGGTAATTTTTCCAAAAAAAAAAACTTTTTTATCAATAACTCCAAAACTAATGGCAAAATCAAGAAATGATAGTAACACAACTTAAAGCTGACATAATTTAAATTTTTTTTGTGGTATGGCATAACAAGATTGAATAAGTCTTTCCAAAAAACCTAAATTTAAAAAAAAAGTTTTTAAAAAAACCTTCCATAGAATTTGAAACAATGATAATTTTTGTGGTTAGGTGACTACAGCGGATTAAAAAAAATAATGGTTATTAAAAAAAAAAAATTTTTGTCATTTGTTGCATAGTGTAATTTAATAATGAATAAATATTTCCTTTATTAAATTTATGTTTAATTGAGTAATCGAACGAGAGAAAAAAGTAATCAAGAGTAGTATTAACAGATACGACTTCATCATTCATACTGTTTTCAACTTTGAGATACACACACACGTATGAATTTGTAGATGGTATGTGTCAGGGTTGGCAAAATTGGTACAATTGGACTACTGAAACTCGAAAAGTACAATTGCTAATTTAGTACAAATATTCTGAATTTTAGTAATTTCATATTGCAACTCGTCATTTCAGTCATATTCCTGCAAATACACACATATATGTGTAGCATTATAAGCATTTTTCCTTTTATTTATTCATTCTTTCTTATTTGCTACTAGATCGAAATTTGAAATGAAAAAGTGATACCCAGCTGGACCATCTTATGTAGTTTTTGCTGCAGTTAAACTTTTAGCTACTTATTTGACAGATAAACATCAAATAAGCCACGGAATAAAAATCAACTTAAGTTGTTATATTTCAATTGTTAAATACGTACATATGTAAGTATGCATTGCTTTATTTCGAAATCCTGAAATTACACAGACAAACACTAGCAGAACGGAACCACAGGCCGTTGTCGAAGGCAGCTACACTTTAAAATTTAAAAAGTTTAACTTTTTTTTTATGTTGGACCAGCTACCCATGACCCCTTCCCATGCGGTACATTGTGCTGAAACTAGAGGAAAGGGATAGTAGGAGAAAAGATAGGAGGTGAAGCTTCACTTTCTTGCACGTTATTTTGTTTTTATAGCAGTGCTGTAACGTCTCTGATGTCAAGGAGATGTATTAAATTTTTTGAAGCTTCGTTTTGCTAGCTATTTTTAGTAATTATTTTACTTCGCCGGTGCTACACAATACCGACGAATGAGGGCGTTCTAATTTGCCTGTGGATTGGTTACTGCATAAACAAAGTTACGCAATAAGGCACTGCATAAATATGTATGTATTTAACAATTAAAATACAATCACGGCTATAGGCATGTAGTAATGTAATTCATTAGCCATTAATACTTGAAGTCTCAAGACATAAAAGTTTGCTCGCGTAGAATAAAAAACCAAAACAAAATATGTATGCACACTTAACAATGAAAACATAAATTAAAAAATGCCAATGACAATTGCATATTTTATATACAATTATAGATGGTAAATTTAGTGCTTCATTAAGAAAGAGAAATAACGGGGCAAAATTTCTCGTATTCTATTAATAAAAAATAATAAATATATAATGCTAATAATTTCCATCTACTGACATTCACATACAGTAGACAAAACACGAAGAATGCTGAAGATGAAGGTGTAGCTACCTTCGAAAACAGCATATTGTTCCGTTCTGCAAGTGTTTTTACAATTATGTCTTTGATTTAGTTTGTTTCGTAGTAACTATCACATGCAATTTTGACTGCCTGTATGTTATCGATCACTAGCCGATTTAAAATTGAAAAATTTTAACTAATTGCTAATTCGTTAATTTATTTTTTTTTTTTTAAAAACAAAAGACTATGAGATTTGTTATATTTTTCATAATTGTAAATAAAACTAATTTGAAATTAAAAATTCTCTTTAGGAAAATTAAGGTCAAAAAAGATTAAAATTAAAATTCCCAGTGCCATCCCTGGTAGATATGTATATACGAGTATGTATGCATATCACACGTTTGCTTTATAACGAGATTAAAAAAGCATTAAAATAACAATAATATTTTTTAAGAACAGCTTTCGTTTTTTGTGATGGAATGTCTCCAAGCACTCACTGAAAGTTTGTCAAACCGGAGAAAGATCATTGTGGATGTTTGAGATGTTTGGAAAATTCAATTACTCATACACACGTGGTTAACAACCATAATAATGTACAGTGGGTTACTTACCATAAGAATATATGTATGTGTGTATAGCATTTGTTTTCTGTTCTACTATACATATTTGAAAATTACAATATGTTATTCAAAAAAGCAATTATGGAAAAAAAAGAATGCCAATATTTCATTTAGGTAAATGAGTTTCTATTTATGAGATTAACACTTTTAATAAAATTCATCAATTATTTAAGCTTTAAGGTCTTTCATATAAATTTTTTTTATTATTTATTTTCAATATTTATTTCCAATATGTGTAGTATCGTTAAAAAAAAATGTTTTTCTTCTTTTTCCTGACAATGCTACATCTAACATTTTGTAAAAATTTTACTAAAATTTCATTTACTAATGCTTTTTACAAATTCTCCTGTTTCCTTATCACTCCAATAAAATCAAAATTAAAAAATAATCTGTAAGCTTGTAAAATTAATTGGTCCTGATCAAATTTTCATTTGACTAATTTCCTAAACAGGAAAACCTAGAGTGCAATATTCTTTAAAAATTAGAATTTTTGCCGCACAACATGCCACTGTGCAATTGTGTTTTCTGAAAGAAATCAAATTATTCATATCAGATACTCTTCTGCAGACAAACATGAACAAAAGAATTCACTCGCATAGATAAAAATAAATCTTTCTTTTTTTTAATTTAAAATTTAGATTTTGGTTGTGGTTGTGGTATTTCACACCCCGCTAAAACTCTTCCCTGAAATTATAATGAAATGTTATGAGAAAGATGCTTGCTTCACTGTCAACTTTGAAATTGGAATTTTTCGTTCGAATACTACGAGTAGTATTTGCCTTTGCGCATGCATGCGCATGTGCCTTAGAATAGAGGGCCATGTGAAAGCGGTGTAAATTAGCACAACAGCCACAAGTTATTGTGATTCAAACGAAAACAAATTTAAAAAAACAACAAGTACAAAAATATCAATGACAGGTACTAGTTTTAAGAGACCATTTAAAATTTATTATGCACAGTGGGGTCGTTATGAAATTAATAAATGAATTAAAAAAAAAATCTCTTAGAGGAGAAGTATTCTGCATTTATTCTGCCTTTTAGATGTCTTTAAGTTCTTTTCTGAAAAATGTGTGTTATTTAAAAAGTGCAACGAGTACTTTTCTGATAATGTTCCCCTTCAAAAGAAATGCTACATGTTCAACATTCATTTTAATTATAGCGTCATAAGTGTAGCACTATAAATATTAAAAGCTGCTTTTGTAGTTGTTTCTGTAAAAATAAATTATTTTTTAGTTCGTCTCTCATCATCATTATATAGTTTTTCCATTTTAAATATATTGTTACTGAATAGTTGTACTTTAATCTTTTATGCCGAAACATTTGTTCTTTAGTAAGCAACACTTCTTACAAATCAGGTAAACATTTAACAAGGTTTGTTTCAATGATAACAGTAACGAGGCATGTCAAGGTGTCGGGAAACATAATTTCGGACGGTCAATAACTGAGAGACCTATAGATTTGACGGTGTACTAACGAAAAAAGCTGCACTGCACTGGATCGTTTCCGCGTACTGGACATGTCTAGAGTATTCAAAAAACTGGTCGTTTTCATAAATAAATAGCATTTTCACAAATTCCAGTTCAAATACGGTTTTGTGCAGAGAAACCGGTTAAGCTATTTTTAAACACAGTCGAACTTCTCTATAGCGAACTTTTATGTAACGAAATCTTCTCTATAACAAATAAAATTCGTGAACACTACATTTTTGTGAGTATTTTCATACATTTTGATCTCCCTATAACGAACTTCCTTATAGCGAAGTTCTCTCTGTAACGTACAATTTTTTAAGACCTAAATAGAATTTTTCACACTAAATAATCTCTCTATTGCGAAGTTTTTAGCAATCGATTTTTTGCATCAATTTAGTCACATATGTATGTATTAATAAAAAAATAATAATGTGTTCATGTAAAAACAATTTTTTTTTGTCTTAATAAATATGTTTTCTACATAAAAAAAATGTAGTAAAAATTTTCTGCAGTTTCTCTATAACGAATTTTCTCTATAACGTAGAAATTTGACGGTCCCCAACTGCTACGTTATAGAGAAGTTCGACTGTATTTATGGTTTTTTAACAAATTAAATGCAGAAATGCATTTTATTTTATTTTGAATTTCATTCGAGAAAATAAATATTAAAACATCAACGTTCTAAAATGACCACTGTACAGTATTCAGATATTTATTTTGGAGTGCCATTTTTTATATCTCATGGCTGCCGAATATCATTTCGATCACAATTTACGAACGTATTTAAAATATGCACGTCCTCAAATTGATAAAAACAATTTAATTATTTTTTAGTTATAAAATTTACTTTCTTCTTCTTATTTCGTATTATAATTTACGATTATTTGTTTTGCTTTTTTTATGAATTTCATAATTTATTTAAGTACTGGCAATATAAATGAAAGAAAGCGTTAAAAGTACACAAGTTCATTCGTGTTTGATATTTTTTTTATCTTTGATTTATTTTAAAACAATTCGGCATTTTAATTATGATTTGAAGATCTCAATTAAATTGCATACGCGTATGAAAGTGTTGCTGCAGTGTAACAATGCGAAAATGTGTGTTGTATTTGCAGCAGTTAAACAAATTTCGTGGTTGTTTTTTTTTAGGTTGAAAACATAAACAAAAAAAAAATTAATAATATCTGTAACATTTTTATTGTTTATTTATTTTTTATATGTTTAAATGATTTCTTTCAGATATTATCTAAACAATTACTGAAGCATGTGTTGAATTCAACGCTTTCAACACTGGTGTTGCACTCGTGTTGTCTGCGAGTATTTGTTATGTGAGTCTTGTAAACTTTTCAACATTTGAAGGGAATTATGCATCATAATTTGTATTTTTTTCTTCTTATTTTTTTCTATTTTCTAACTATTGAAAATATGTGCTCATATATGGAAGTTTGAAAAGAGTCTGTGGAATTTGTTAACATTTTTGGTAAATTACCTTTTTGTGAATAGTGTTGGCTGGTTGTAATTGTGTTTTTTATTTTATTTTTTGGAGGCATGTGTTGCCTCACTGCCTTGAGTTATGTTAAGCACCTCACATCTAAGTTATGGAAAGTTTTAATTACTGACAATATTTCAAAGACATAAAAGTAACCTTTTAGTAGAATCAACAATGTTGCTTAACTTGTCTTAAATGTTTTTTTGTTTTTTCTTGAAATAATCATTTCGTAAAGCGGCATATTAACAAAACGGGCGGGGGTGATTGTAAATAATAAATTATTTCCCGGTTAAAAATTTAATGCTTTCTGCATGTTAAAATAGTTAAAAAAAACACAGGGTGGCCCAAATTGAGCGAGGGTATTTGAAATCCTTCTAACTTTTTTGTTATAATTTTTTTTTGTAGTATTTTGTGAAGAAGACTTGCGGAATTTAAAATGCAACAGTACACATTCGAACAACGTGCCAAACTTGTTGAAATTGATTTATGAAATCAACGATCAACGTGCATATCGCCGTTATTTTAATGTGCGGGTTGGACCTTCAATGTCAACAATAAACCGTCTGGTTGCAAATTTTCGACAGCAAGGGGCAAGCAAGTATTTCAGTGACCAGTTACTATGCCATTGCCACTGAAAACTTCCGACAACAACTGACACAAAGGTACACACAAATGCTCATCAGAAAAAATGAAACATGTTTTTATGAATTAGTCTGAAAATGGGCTCAAACCCAGGACTTTTTAGTTTTGTAGTCAACGTGCAGACTACTTCAGCCAACGCCACCGTCGTATTTTTTTAGAAACGAACTCAAAAAAAGAAGAATCGGAACGAAATATGACCAGGTTAGTAAAATTATTAAAATACAAATGCTTGCAGACTGCTTCTACATGATGGTCCCAAATGACCGAAGGGGTATGAGTTCAGTATAACTTCTTATTTAAGATATAATTATCAAATTTTTTTTATTTTAAATACGGTATATTAATGGAGAATATTTTTAATTTAATTATGAAAAATTATATCTCGCAAGTGGTGGACATTGTCTGATTCTCATATTCGGGCTCTTTCCTAACCATTTTCCATAACCTTTCGCAAAACTTCAGGTGCTCCGTTGTTGATTTCGTCACGGATATTATTTTTTAATATCTGTATAACTAGTTCTAGGCTTATTAATGTTGATTTCTCCTTTCAAATAACCCCAAAGGAAACAGTCTGGAGCGGTTGATCCGATGAATGCGGAGGCCAACTAAAATCGCTTGTACGGGAAATAATTCGTTCACCAAAGATATCGCGTAAAAGAGCCATTGTGTAACTCGCGATGTGAATTTTGAATGGAAACATTTTTATTGTATGCAAAATTCTGTGCAGCGACCCTCGTAAGAGGACAAGTTGTGGCGAACGTCTCCTGTTTGATGTTTCTCCTTCTTCCCGAATACTCTACTGCACCCGTTTAATATTGTCATCTGTGTGCACCGTTCGTTGTCTGCCGCCACCAGGAAGGTTCCTTGCTCCCATTGTTGTCGAAAATTTGCAACCGGAGGGTTTATTGTTAACTACCTGAGGGTTCAACCTGCTCATTAAAATAACGACGATATGCGCGCTGAATAAAAAAAAAGATCGCTGATCTGAGAAATAAAGTTCAACGATTTTGGCACGTTGTTCAGTTGTGTACTGTTGCATTTTAAATTTCCCAAATCTTCTTTACAAAATACTGAAAACAAACACAAACAAAAATTATAATAAAAAAAAGTTATAAGAAATCCAAACAGTTTCGCTCATTTGGGCCACTCTGTATAATAAGACATCTCTCACAGGTGGGCAAAATTAGGAAATTTTTTAATTTTCTTTAAATCTTTTTTTATCTTGAACCAGCACTCAGGAGATGACCCCTACACATGCGATGCACTGTACTGGAAGTAGAGGAAAGGGATTGAAGGAAAAATGACAGGAGGTGAAGCTTCACTATCTTTCACTAGTTTTAACGGCCACCTCCACTTTCCCCTTCTCAATTTTATTTATATTTTTTTTTTGATGATCTGAGTTACAGAACATAAAATTGTTGATCATCATTTTCTCAAGAAGTTCAATTCGTAATAAAAAAAAAAAAAATACCGAATTGGAATGAGATTTTTTGCACCGTCTGATTGACTTTCATCTGACCAACATTTGTTTTTAAATTTCCATTGCAGCAGCAACCTCATTTTATTTCTTCTTATATAAATTTAATTTACCAATATTTTATTCTCTGCATTTTATTGTTTTGACGAAAGATACGTTTGGAAATTAAATTTGATTACGTGTTTAATTCTGGTATGAAATGCACACATTTTATACGGTCATCTAACCACTCAACCAGTCATTCATTCATCGTTCAGGTTACACTCTATTGAGAGTTGGCATTCATGTGCAAAATTTTAAACGGGCTGCACATTATCAATTGGTCTGTTGGTGAGTCGTTCATACATCCATGATATTCGTATGTAAAACTGCTCACGCTGCTGGCCGTTTGGTGAAAAATCTGGTAGCTGCAACGGCAGACAACAACAACTTAACAAGAAGATGCAATAATTACAGCATTGCAACCATTATAAATTATATAAGTTTAAATTAAAAGAAGAAAAATATGTGTGTGTGCAAAATACACACCAGAAGAGAAACTAGAAATAAATATTGCAGGTTGATCGTTGCAGTTGCTGCAAACCGTCTGTCTGTCTGTCTGTCAGTTGCAAGTTTAAGAAACTTTTTGTTTTGCATTGTTGTTGTTTTTATTTTCGATTGTGATGATAAGCAAAGCAAATTCTGCGGCAGAGTGTTAAATATTTTTAGGCTATTCGAATGAGTAATTGCAATTAGAAATACACAAATGAAGTATTTATGAATGCAAAACATGAACGTTTTTTCTTTTACAACTTTATAACTGCAACAAGTGCAACTTCATCAGATTGTTTTGTTTTGCTACTCTTCGGAAAAAATGTTCATACTCGTACATACACATCTCCACGTCATATTGGAATTGCAAAATCTTTATTTTTGAAACAATTTGTCTTCTTTTGATTTTGCATTAAATGTTTCACGAAATTTTTCTTGAATGTAAAATAATGCATGCCTGAAAACCGTCCATTGTAGAATGAAAATAATCAAGTACAAACTATAAACATAATTATGCACCATACGAGGTTTGTTCAAAAGAAAGGGTGAATTTTGAATTTTCGCGGGCTGTGTATATTCGATTATCGAAGTTTTTTTTTGTTCTGTCATTTGTTGACATTATCAGCCAATTTGGATTAGTAGTTTATTGTTGACAACTGTAAAGGTTAGTCACGTTTGTGTGTGTTCTTCGATTTTTGACTTTTGAATAAAATGTCGATCAAAGAATATGTATTAAATTTTGCGTTAAAAATGGAATAAAGTGTTCCAAGACACTTGAAATTTTGACTGTGCCATTCGGCGAGTCCACGCACCGAAAAGCGCTTCGAGGATTGGAAAAAGCGTTGTCATAAGTTCATTCTATCTGAGGGGGATTACTGTGAAGGTGACTAAATGGATATTGATGAATAAATAAATACTTTGCAAAAAAATTATATAAAAATTAATTAAGGAGGCAACACTTAAAACTATAAATATTATATTTTATTTGTTTCTTTTTGACTGTTGCTGTCCCGCTCTATCTATTTTATATTACAGTCCAACCTAAATTAAGACGCAAAGCGCAACTTAATTTAGCGATAAAATTTTTACGATGAAATGAGTAACTTAAAATAGAGCGTTAACGTTGCGCCACAAACAGTATTATTTACTCACTATGATTAATAAAAAACTCTAAATAGAAACAAGAAATGATGTGTTCAAGATTTGCGTGGACACCTTCGCATAGCGTCTTATTCCACGGTGCTCTCAACACTGAGTGAAATTAAGACGATCACAAACGCCCCATGGCACT
Organism: Dexiosoma caninum; assembly: GCA_963924685.1. NCBI lineage: Eukaryota > Metazoa > Arthropoda > Insecta > Diptera > Tachinidae > Dexiosoma > Dexiosoma caninum. Next base: position 78,572,944 of record OZ004725.1, on the reverse strand, counting down.
AGGGGATACAATATCTTGTATCACCACCAGAGCATGGGTGGCAAATCAATCATAGTTCTCCCTGGTCTATAAATTGCACCTTGCTGAGGTGTTCGAGCTGTCCAAACTCTGTGTCACATCATAATGTTTTTGAGTCAAGAACTCGAACTGTCAGTTCGAGCCACACTCCGGTGACTACTGTTGAATGGCAATGGGTGGCGATGGCACGATGGATGGTAGTCTGCACGTTGACTACTAAACCAAAAACAGACGTGGGTTCAACCCCAGTTTCAGACTAAAATTTTAAAATAAAAATAAACATCTCGCATTTTTCTGATGTGCATTAGTGTGTATTTGTGTGTCAGTTGTTGTCGGAAGGTTTCAGCGGCGAAGGCATAGTCACTGGTCACTGAACAATACCGGCTTCAACTGATAGCAATCCACAATCACATCAGAACGCCCTCCCTCGTCGGTATTGTGTAGCACCGGCGGAGTAAAATAATAATAAAAATGGCTACTAAACCGAAGCTTCAGCACTGCTACGAGTATAAAACAAAGAACGTGCGAAAGCAGAGCTGTAAAATAATTAATTAAGCTTCACCTCCTGTCGTTTCTTCTACTATCCCTTTCCTATAGTTCCAGCACAATGCCTCGCATTTGTAGGAGTCATCTCCTGAGTGCTGGTCCCAGATAAAAAAAAAAAAACAGCACCTAGTTAAGTAAAAGTCGTATCAAAATATATGTGCCTTCCCCACAATATATCCCGAACAGACCAAAAATTTAACTTCCAGCATGACTTTTGGTATTAACCACAGCCACTACGAATCCATTCCCAAACCAGCACACAACTCCAACTTTTCAGGCTGGACACGAAATACTCACTTAAGAGTACATCAGTCATTAAACCCTTACTTAGCGTTAGAGCTGTGGGGTTTTGCTGGCCCCGTAGCACTCGATAAGAATTTAACTGTATTTCTGCAGTCACACGGAATATGCAAGCATAACCTGCTCAATCTCTAGTCCGATTTCGAAGAGTCGGCTCTTCAGTCATTTTCAAACTCCAGGGGAGTTTAAGGTAATACTAGACCTTTAGCCAGGTACCGCGGGGTTGCTAAACACCCGTAGTTTTAGAAACAGATTTCCAAAACCCCCTGCGGGAGTAGAAATAAGAAATAGAGATGTAAACGCTAAGTTGACCTGAAAGTAGCTAAAGTTACTACACCTAAGAAGAAGACAAAATAAAAAACAACGCTTCTGCAGCCAACTTCGCTACTTTACGCGCCGTCAAAATTGGATTTTCCAATAGCAAAGCGTTGACGCCGCGTTATTTCGTTTGGTTTCATACATTTCGTATGGGCAAGAGATATTTTGACAGCCAGACAACGCTTTGCGTCGTAATAGGGGTTGGTCTGTTAATTAATGAAAAATAAATGTAGTGCATGACACGGGCTTAAGAAATGAATTTTTTAAGGGAATTTTATTCTAAATCGAAAATAAGTTTTTATAAATAAAACCAAAATAAACTCTAGAAATAGTATTTAGTGTAATTAAATAAATCTATTCACGAAAACTTTTCCCTCTTTGCGGCGCACAAATAAATTCTAGTTTGTTTTATTTTTTTTGTTTGTTCATCTTTTTGGAACATGTTTGAGAATTGGGTTAAGCCAACGCTTAGCATGCAACATGCAGCAGTCAACGAGCAAGCTGGAAATTTTTTACCAGAATCACTAAGCGAATACACACATATTTCATGTTCTCGACGTTGCGAGCACAAAATAGTTTTTTTTCTTTGCCTAACTCTCGTATCAGCTTCAGTTGCTCTAGAATTTTTACTTTTTTTCGCTTAAAAGAAATAAGTTAATACCATTTTAGCCAGCTTTGCATTTGCTTTGACGTGTTGTGGTTGGTTTTCATAATACGTTAGATTTGTCATTAACTGTAGGTTTTTATAAAGTCATAGCAAATGTGTACGAGTACATATTAATAGAAGAAAAAAATTAAAAACACAGCAAATTAAAACAGTGAAAGTTTCTATTGTTGGACCGTTCTTTCAAAGAGGTAAACTAGTGACGTACATATGTGGTTTAAGTAAACTTTTCATATTTAAATTTGTTTTGACTCATATGCAAAGTTAATTAATGCACATTTTAGAAGAATCACTTTCACCGCCTGACTCCAACACTACATTATATTTTTGCAATGCGAAGGTAACACAGTTTGCTTCCGGAGTGTTACTTCTTTCAAGCTTCTAAAAGCTTTGAAACGTAATACTCACATATGGCTGCATATTCCTTTTCGTTTTGTATTTTTTTTTTTTGCTAATTAAACAATATTATAACACAGATATTTTCTTTTTATTTCGTATATGAAAGTTTTAATGTTGTTTTCTTATTGCTGAGCAAATATAAGGAATTCACTGTATTCCGGAGTTACAGTTAAGCAACGGTCAGTAGTTCTCATTCTATTGTGATCGTGTTAACAATGCACCTTTTTATTAAATTCAATAATATTTTAAAATAAAAAAATTAATATGAAAATTATAATCGCTGATCTGTTTTTAATAGCGCACCAGCTCTTTAGCTTGCTGCAAAATATGTTAACATACTACAATTTCATGCACACTGTGGCTGCTCTACAGTGGGCACTACTAACTATGCGTGCAGTGGAATGAAAAATCGAAACTCTCATAGAAAAAAATTCAACTAAATTTTAATTATAAATTGTGGAATATCAAAAAAATTTTAATTAGATTTTCAACCGTAAAGAAATAAATATTATCAGTTAAATTACACTGGTCAACAAGAATTTATTGGCCTGCGTTTTCTTAGTCAATTTGAATACATGTGGTACTACGATTCAATGCCTTTAAATTACTTTTTTGGGATTGACTCTGGATCTCGAGATTTAAAGTTATATAGAAAAAAGCGGAGGTCGCACCACCAAATTTGCAATAACTCGAGAACTAGCTCTTCGTAGTACTAGTACTAAGAAAAAACACCCAAGAATAGAGAATATAATAATCTTTAAACTATGACTATGAATGCTTAGACCACACACAAAAAAATTTTGATTTAGTTAACCTGTGTTATCATTGTTTGTTTTAATCTTTTAAATTTTTAATACCATGACAAAGTACAAGGTGGGGCAAAAGTAAGAAAACGCTACAACTTTTGCAATTGGCGTCAAACGTCAATTCTTTTTTGGCATTTGTGAAATAAATAAACGCAGAACACAGATCGACAAGCCATGAATCGAACGCGTAATAATTGTTTCCATTTTTTTTTTAGCAACAATTCGTCGCTTGTGTTGGCGCAGTGTTTCACAGATTTCCTGGCTGTCCGACAAAAACTGCGGCGTTTGGCAACTCGCTTTAAAGAGACTGGGATAACACAAGATGTTCTCAAGGCTGGCCGGCCCCTGATCAGCCGTTCTGCTTAAAATGCCGCTGCTGTTCCCAAGATGTCGCAACATACCAGGCAACGTGCCAAGCAATTGGGCATTGGCCGGCGATGCCTATGCAGAATTTTTGCTGACAGATTTAAAGATGTTCCCCTACAAAGTGCACAAACAAATACAGCCAAAGAACATCGTGTGATTGCTTTTGCCCCACATTTTTGTTTGAATTCAATTCGAATTCATTTTGAATATTAATTTCTATTTGTATAAGGAGTATTGCAAGAGTGAACTAAAACAATTTGATAAGCATTTAAATGAAAATAGGTCGTCATTTTGTGTATATCAAAGCAAAAAGAAATTATTTATTTATTTAAGTATTGAGTCCTAATTTTAATGAAGTTATTAAACTTTTAATTGAAAAAATATATTATTCTAATTAACGGTGTTAATTAAAAATAAAAAAGTAAAATTTGAGGGTGGCGATGCACGTTGACTACAAAACGAAAAATTTTCCTGGATTCAAAACCAGCTTCAGACTCATAAAAACATCTCGCATTTTTTCTGACGTGCATTTGTGTGTCAGTTGTTGTCGCAAGGTTTCAGTGGCGGAAGGCATAGTCACTGGTCACTGAACAATAACAGCTTCAGCTGTATCCAAACCAGAGGCACATCAGAACGCCCTCCTTCGTCGGTATTGTGTAGCACCGGCGAAGTAAAATAATTACTAAAAAATGGCTACTAAAAACGAAGCTTAAAAATTTAGTACGTCTCCTTGACATCAGAGACGCTACAACGCTGCTATAAAAACAAATAACGTGCAAAAAGCAGTGTTGTAAGGTAGTGAAGCTTCACCTCCTGTCATTTCTCTACAATCCGTTTCCTCTAGTTCCAGCATGATGCATCATATGTGTACGGGTCATCTCCTGAGTGCTGGTCCAAACTAAAAAAAAACATATTTCAACTGTAAGAGAATGAATGCCTTTTCTTTTAAAGCACTCTTCTATAGGAACACATGTGTGATGAAATTGTTCATCATATTCATTCAATTTTGTGGCCAACTGATGCTCTTAGTAATCCTTATGATTATGTAGATGATGTTGACAATCACACATATGTAAAATATAATATTTGTATATATATTTACAATATCTGTATAAGAAATAAATTATGGATTAAAAATAAATGGTCATTTTGGGACATCTTGCAGTTAGAGAACGAGTTTAATTTACCCTTTAAATTCTTCTAAACACACACAAGTACTTGATGCTCACATCATTACACCATGCCCAAATTATGTCACTACATAATTTCCGAATTATTCTCAATAAACTGTCGCATTTTATTTATTTATTTATTTATTTATTTAAAGTCTATGGATACATAATCCTTACAGACCATGAACAACAAAAAAAAAAGAAGAAACAATGCATACTACATAAAATTTACATTACTAAGTATTCAAAAACAAAATAATATTACGTTTTACAATATTAACATTTAGATAAAAATCAATGTGTTGATAAAATTTATTATAATCAGCACAAATTCTAGTTAAAGGATCAAAATTAGCATAATTAACCCTGAATACTCGAATAGACAATGGATAAAAATTTCGGGTAGGGTGTGATGGAACATTAAAAGATATATTACTTATTAGGAAGTCAGAACAAACATTTCCTTTTATTACATTAAGTACAAACGTGACATTTAACATTTTCCTACGACTTTTAAGAGTTGGTAACTTGATTAATGCCAATCTACTAGTGTATGGCGGGAGATTAAGCATATTCCATCCTAGTCCACGAAGGCAAAACAACAAGAACTGTTTCTGTACAGATTCAATAATACTATTATGAACGTCATACGATGGGTCCCAAATAACTGAACCATATTCCAGGATGGGTCTTACCAGAGAAGTGTATAGTTGCTTAGTTACATACGGGTCATCAAATTCTCTAGCCCAACGTTTTATAAACCCTAAAACAGCACGAGCTTTATTTGCGGTTGAAGATATATGTTGAATATAATTCAATTTGGGATCAAGTAAAATTCCAAGATCTAAGATGGCATCCACTTTGTTCAGCATGTGACCATTTAAAACATAGTTCACAATAAAGTGAGATCTACGATAAAAACAAATGTAGTTACATTTTTTATAATTTAATTCCATAAGGTTAACATTGCACCAAGCACTAAAAGCATCAAAGTCGTGTTGTAAAAGATAATGGTCAGATTGATGATTAAAAGTTAAAAATATTTTGACGTCGTCAGCGTACATAAGAATATTAGAATATTTTATAGTTTTTGGCAGGTCATTAATAAACAGAGAAAACAACAATGGTCCGAGGTGACTTCCTTGCGGCACACCAGATATAACATCAATTGGCTTAGACAGTAGCCCCTTGAAAAGAATTTTTTGCCTTTTATTAGTCAAATACGAAAAAATCCATTTTAAGCTATTGTGCGTAAATCCCATCATATCAAGTTCTTCTCCAAGAAGTTTGTGATTGACCTTGTCAAAAGCTTTGCTGAAATCGGTGTAAATAACATCAGTTTGTTTTTGTTGAACAAATCCCCTATTTACTAACGTGGTTAAATGCAGGAGATTTGTCACCGTTGAGCAACCACTTTTAAAACCGTGTTAAATCGAATATAGAATTGATGAAACTTGGTGGCTAAGATGATCAGTAATAATTTTCTCAAATAATTTTGGTATTGTGCTAAGCTTAGCAATTGCTCTATAGTTTTCAATATTATTTTTGCATCCAGCTTTAAATAGTGGAATAATAAATGATTCCTTCCACAATGTAGGAAAATATCCAGATTTGATTGGAGAGTTGAATACATATGTCAAGGGTTTTGTAAAAGCTTCTGCACAATTTAAAAGTAATGAGCTCGGAATCCCGTCAGGGCCACATTTGTACGAAAATTTCAGCTTTTTCAAATTATTAACAACAGTTACTTCATCAAGAGGTGGTATTGACATACTGGAGTTAATCAGGTCCAATCATGTATCCACTTAAATACGCGTTCAAAGTTTCGTTAAACACCAAAGCGACCGTTTATGAGGATTTCAATTACACACATGTAATTATACACAAAGCTGTAAGCTGGATCCTTCTAGGGGGCAAGGGCAAGGGCAAGGTAAACATATTTATGGTATTTAAAGTTTCAAGTGTTTTGTTACCCCACCGTGCTTGTTAGTCCTACTCTGCCAGCATTTCAATTGATTGCAGTGTTGAGCTGATGTTTTTACAAATACTTGGGCTGATGTTGCAATAGCATTTTTCGCTTTTCTTCACTTTGCTTTTTTGCATTAAATCGAATTTATAATTAAAATCCATAACGGTTTGTTGCATTTAACAAAACAAAATTAGTGGTACTTGTACTTGTTTAATGTGTAACATGTTGCATGCTCAAGTTGCCGGCTGCCAGCCCATTTTGCTTTTATTTATTTTTTATGATTTTTATTTTTCTCTCGCTACGGATGCCCATTTAATTATTTTATTATTTTATTTTTCTGCATTTTTCTATTTTTTTTCTTTTTATATAAATAAAAAAAGGAAAAAACCCCTTAATTTGTTTAAGTTTGTTGTTTTTAAAATGGAAAGTTATTACTGAAATCATGTTCAAGATGACGATAATGATCATTTACATTGATAATGATTGTATTTATGGCATTACGAGGTACATAAGTGCATTTTTATAGAAACTATATTCATATATATGTATGTTATTTAATTTTTGCCTTTTTAAAATTTGTTGATCATGAAAAGCAAATTCTTTTAATCGCATTGTATCATTTTTATGACTTGAGAGTCGTTTGTAAAAAAAATACATCGCATTGAAAATAAGTTCAGTTTGTTGTCAACTTGGCTAAAAGTTTTCATTGAAAACCGTAGAAAAATTTTAATGAAATTGTATTGTTTGTTTTTGCTGTTTTCTCTTTAAACAAAAATTAAATATTTTTAAACTTTGATTGATTTTACATTTTTCTTTAAGTTGCCAGCACTATCCTCTTATTGTCGAGAGCTACAACGGTGGGCGTGTAGTTTAATCATTTTCATATAAGACCGTGTATTTGAATTTTTTTTTTACAGATTTAATATTTTATTTAACATAATTTTTAAACTTCGAAACCGTTTTTAATAAAAATGCACCGACAATATTCTTATTGTTTTATAAAAAAACGTTCAGCAAAGCATCAGTGATCATTTATTTTTCTACGACTAGACATCAAAATCTTGCCAATTATATTTTGAAACATAAAGTGTCTTGGAATTTTTTTAATTAACGAATTTAAAAGTTGGAAAATAAATTTTTAATGATCGTAATTACAAGATCATACAAATAAATAATAAATCATTTTCAAAATAAATATTTTTTATTGATTTGTTTTTCCCTCATATTTTACAAACCACTTAAAAGTAATTTCAGCTGAAAACAAGTTAGTTTTTTGACAAAAATGGAATTGGTTACTCAATTATTTGGACTTGCTGAACTTAATTATTAAAGTTAACATAATCGAACCAAAACTGCTCTATAGAAATATATAACAATAGAGGTTCAAGAAACTCTTTAAATGTAAGGTTCATTGTTATAATTGAAAATGTATGTGAAAATATGTTTCACACGACCTCTACAAAAAAAAAAAAAGAAAAAACAACAGAAACTTATATTTTCATACATTTGTATATGAATGAGCGCATGCATGTGTAATAAATTACGTTTTCATGTGCTAAGGAATTTTATAAAGGAAATTAAAAAGAAAAATGTTTCAAGAAAATAATAAAAAAAGAAAGAATTCAAAAATAAAAGAATTCTTCCACAAAACAATTTTCAATACACAATCAATATCATCACTTGTGAGAAGCAAAATAATAAGAAAAATAAAGAATCCATACTTTATCACTCTGCTCTGTCAGCACTTAATTAAAGGGCAAATAACCAGCCAACAATTCGCAGATCCAACAGCAGGAAAAACAAAAGACTTGAACAACAAACTTGAAAAGAGAAATTTTCATCACGACGAAGCACACACTCTCATTTCGACTCATTTCGACTCATTTTATTGTTTATTCAAAATATCAGCGACCATTCATAAAAAAAAATTCTTATCGCTCCAACAACATGAAGTATTTAGCACAATTTTAGTACTCCACTATGTTGCAGTCGTGTTTAGTGCAAAGAGTTGGCTGCAGTGATGTTAACCGTACGGTAATCACCATCGTATTGTACAGTAATTTAGAGCTCCGAACGGTGGACACGTAATTTCTATATATTTTCATTCATAAGAATTTTTTGAATTTATAGAAGGTATTAAACCTTTTATAAATAAAAAAAAATTCTATAAATACGGCCGTTAATTTTTAAAATGTAAAACCACAAAAATTTTGTTCCATAATGTGTCTACACATATTTCTCATGGAAACAAGCCAGAAAAAGTACGGCTCCATTAAACTATGCAAAATAACGCCAATCGTAGTTAAATTCGATATGTACGTTTTTTTTCTTTCTTTTTTAAAACAACATAAACTCTACGAAGCTCTTATAGCTTATCTGTAGAAACGCTCAGGGTCTAGGCGGCAATCGAACCCGCACCTCCATATTGATAAGGCTAATAATACTCATATACGGAGGCTCACTGTAATAAATGGGTAAATAACACCTTCTAACTAAACTTAAATATTAGGAAAATGCAGACATCATTAATTTTACTAAAAGTACAAATTTTCAGTACTTTATTAACCCATTTGTTCCCGCTGTACCAATTTGGGAACACACTTGATTTTGATTTGTTCACTTTATTAAACATATCTTTGCGTTATTGCTTAGCTAAAAGCTTAAATATTATATATGATGTAAAAGAATTTTTTTCTCTTTGCTTGATTTTGTAGGAAAAAATCTCTTAAATTTAACTCAAAAGTCAACTGTGGGGCTAGATATGGTTTCTTGATCCTTATTTACTACAATTATTGCAAATGAATGAAAATTTTTGTCGTGTTCAAGGTCACAGTTAATTTCTCACAATATTGTGAAAAATTAATTTTTATTAGAATAGAGAAAAAATGAACAATCAATCTCCAACATCATGTTGAGTAGAACACATATATGCGATTACATATTTTTAATGCCACCATACACGTCATCGGCACTATTTGTGTCAACAGTCATCATCTATTTAACCCGACAGAACTTAAGAAAATGCATACGAGAATTATGCCTGTCCACATACTATTACCAATGGTTGCCAACAGAAAAACAACACTGTTTTTAGTAAAGGTCATACTTCATATTTTCCGAAAGATCGAAGCTTCTATTTGTAGTACATCTGAGAACGAAGTTCGCTTTTTGCAACTTTTTAACTGTGTTTCCTTATTTCGTCTTCCTTTCAATGTATTTCAAGAATACGAAAGCAGAGCTGTAAAATAATTAATTAAGGTTTACCTCCTGTCGTTTCTCCTACTATCCCTTTCCGATAGCTCCAGCTACAATGCTTCGCATGTGTAGGAGTCATCTCCTGAGGGCTGGTCCCAGATAAAAAAAAAGAACGCAGCGACAGTAAAAACGAGAACGACATTAAAATTATAACGTCAATGCCAAAGTGTAATAGGTCCGATTATTTTTTTGTATAAGACTTTGCCTAATGTAATTTACCTAAAAAACGGTCATATTTTTAGCACTGTACCGAAATCCACATAAAAAAGTTAACATCACTACTTGGCTGAAGTACATTTTCGTACTCTCTTTCTGGAAATTTTGCAAAAATCCAAACTGGTTTTTTTTAAACTTATGAGTTTGAAGTATTCAACACCTGCCAATGCAAATAGTCAAGCTAACGTTTGCCAATGCTGGGTGAGAGTGGCCGAGTGTGTAAATAAAACCATTGGTTGCTGTTGCTTGAGGTTGCTCCAAATGATGCTTTTTTCTTTATGATTTTTCAGTTTAAAGTTTAGTTGTTGAGCGACTGTTGTGCAAGTTAAAACGTAAATTCTGCTTTAAGCGGTTGTTTGTTTGGTTTCTTGTGTTTTTTTTTCATTCTTTTTATTGATTTAATGCGTCGGCTAAAGTGTTTTTAGAGACTAGTTTGTCTGCATTTTTTGCTGTTCTTCGTGTGTGTGTGTGTGTTTGTGTATTGAAAGATAGCAGAAGTGCAAGAAAAAAAAACCATAAACCAACTTTCGTGGCGCGTCTGCTTCTCAATAATATAAAATAACCTCTAGTAAAATTATGATTTTTTCTAAAATCTACTTGTATGCTCCTTTAGAAAGAAGCTACAATAAATGAATGAAACAACTGGTGAAAAATAAATGAAAAAAAAATTTGTCTTATCTTACAACACTTTTCTGTAAAAATAAAGAAATCTTTGAAAAATAAAATCATTAATTGCAATACAGTGGCGAATTAAAATTTAAAATATTTCTCTATACTCCCATTATTAGTTCAAAATAATCAAGAAAAATCTCCAAGTGTTTGCACTTGAAAGGCATTTAATTCTTTTAATTATTTTAGAGTTGGGATTTTTTTTCCACTAAAACAAAAACTGCACTCAACAACAAACAACACAATTTCAAGGTAAGTTGAAAAACAAAAATATTTTTATGCCAGCAGCAAACAACAGCACCCTCCAATCTAAAACTAGTTCTTTTGACCATAACTTTAAACAAATTATACCGAATGGTTCACTGTATTGGCATTTTTTCTCTTTATTGGTCTAACAATGTAATATGATTATGAGTCAAAAGCTGGTTTGCAAAATTTTTTAAATTTACAGAAACATTTTAAATTTTATAAAAAATAAATAAATTAAAGATTTGCAGGTCATTAAAAATATGTATGTAACAACATACATATACAAATCTACTCGTATAATAAGACAAAATTAATTAATAAATGAGATTTAAAACTTTTATTATTTACAAAAAAAAAATTGAGATAAAATTAGTCTTATCGACATATATTGTAGTTAAATTTCTGGTCTAAATTTCAAAAAGAAAATAGTTTTTTTCATTCGTGAATTTTACTACAGTCTCACTCACACCTGGTAGCCGCCCTATTTCAATTTAAATATTTTAGTATGAAAACTTTTTATACAAACATACACACATACAATATTCAATTCATCAAATTCAGAAATTTGAGAAAAATTGCGCGCATAGGAAAAATGTTACAGTGGCAAAAAAGTGTGAGATGTGTGTGAGCGTGAGTGATGGCTGCTGCAACACGGTCATGTTGTTATCACCAAATTAAAGTTTTTATAAATAGCGAAGGCTACCGTCGACATGTCATATGAAAGTTCTGACTTTTATTCATGCCAATGATTCGCACAATTTGTGCGAAGCTAAACGAAGTCATTTTTTCTTCGACTTAGGCAATGCATTGCACCGAAACTTTATGCGGCGAAAGATATATGTACATACAATTTTAGTACGACTTTCCCAGTGGAATGGAAATGCAAAAGCTCATTATTACTTTGTAATCAAAATATGATTAAAAATCAAACGATACAATATTAGCGAAACTCACTCTTCGTAGCTGATTTGCAATTTTGTAAATTTCTCAAGATTTGCAGCTACAAAATTGTGAGCGCCTAATTTTCAATTTCATTTCAAATTGAGATTTCTCGTGAACGCGCTGCCGTCATGAACTTTTGCCGGCGTAGATCTTCAATTGTTATGATTTCATGAAAAAAAAATAGCACTGATTACGCTGCTTTGGTTTTTTTTGTGTTACAAACTTGCATAAGTGTTGGAAATCTCAATTTCATATATTTTGTTCTGTTATGGTAATGCAGTATGTAGCTAAAGATGCAATCGAAGAAGAAACTGTTCCAGTTGCATAACAAAAGTGTCCGAAGTGGATGTGACAAAGATGCTCAAAATTGCTGGAACTCAAAAACCACAATTGAACATCTTGAAATACTAGTGCTGCTTACTTTCTCATATAAATTTAATTTTAGCGATTTTAGACGCTCAACATGCATAACATTTTAAAAGCAAAACATTTGGTATCACTGGCAACAGCTGTAAAAAGCGATTAATAAAAAAAAATTCTAGCATTTTTTCTGATGTACATTTGTGTGTCTTGTGTGCCAGTTGTTGTCAGAAGGTTTCAGTGGCGAAGGCAAAGTCACTGGTCACTGACCAATACCGGCTTCAGCTGATAGCAATCCACAATCACATCAGAACGCCCTCCTTCGTCGGTATTGTGTAGCACCGGCGAAGTAAAATAATAATAAAAATGGCTACTAAACCGAAGCTACAACACTGCTATAAACAAAAAACGTGCAAAAGCAGAGCTGTAAAATAATTAATTAAGCTGCAACTCCTGTCGTTTCTCTAACTATCCCTTTCCTATAGTATCAGCACAATGCATCACATGTATACGGGTCATCTCCTGAGTGCTGGTTCCAGACAAAAAAAAAACTGGAAAAAGTGAAAGCCATTTTTTATTAAATCAAGTGATAAATATGCGCAAATATATGTATGTACTTACAACTTCAAGTTTATTTGAAAAATTTTTCATTTTGTTCTTTGATAAATTTTTTAACTAAAAATTTTTTTCGTTTCATTGCAAATTTTCTGATTAATTTCTTAGTTTCATATGTAAATAAAAAACAGCTGATAATTTTATTCTAGCCCGAACTTTTTTTTTTTTTTTTTTTTTTTTTTATCTTGGACCAGTGCTCAGGGGCTATCCCCTACATATGCAATGCATTGCACTGGAACTAGAGAGAAGGATAGGGAAGAAACAGACAGGTGGTGAAAGTGGTAGAAAGATAGAGCTTAATTCTTGCACAACTCTGCAGTTGCGTGTAGATTATAAAGCAAAGTTGCGGAGTCTCTGATGTTTTTTGACGCATTATTTTTAAGCTAATGGAGCCATTTTATTTATTATTTTACTTCGCCGACGTTTTATTGCTCAAATACCGACGAAGGAGGGTGCTGTAGCACAGAAAACTCAGAAAAAACTTTTTTCCGATTTGACCCGGCTGAAAATCGAACCTGGGTCTTTCTGGTTGCAGAGCCAACATGCTGACTACTCGCCATCAGCACCCCCAAAAGAAAAAATTCGTGCAACTTTTCGTACAGTAATGAAAAATGTTACTTCTTAATTTTTACTCAAAATTGCACAAAAATTGTTATCTGGAACGCTTTTGCGTAAATTTGTGCGAGTTCGGACATTTTTGTTATGCACCTGGAACAGACCTACTGTGTAATATAATACACGTATTTGTAGTTACATTCTTTTGACTTTCGCTTATTATATTATTATATATTATACAAATATAAAAATGTCTAAAGACACGCTTAGAAAAATCAATTTCGAAATTTTTGTTAGTTACGGAGTTTTGCATTTCAACAGACGATGTAGACAATGTGTAAATAAAGATGCATTTTCCATACTATGGAAAGTTAAGGATTCGAAAAAGTTAAGCACCCCAAAAACAAACTACTTAAGCAAAAGCTAAAACGAAAGTTAAAGACAACTTCATTGATTTTTGATTTGTAAAGACGCATAAGATATTTTGTTTTTAAATTTTCGATTGAGATTGCACATGGAAAACTTCCTTCCTGTTTCAAAAGAGCATTGAATAACATCGCTTGAAGCAATATAAATTTTTGTAAAATTTTCATTCGAATATTTTTTAAAGCCGCCTAACCAGCTTTCGAAATATTTCGAAGCACAAATAACATCCTTTTAAGAAATATTTTGTTTCTTTTTCATTTTTTATTTTTTCCACTTGTTTAGCTTCTTCAATGAAATGACCTTAAAAGTTTCTTAAAAGCGAGATAAATATTTTTTTAAAGATTTTACTTCCCACTTTATTAAACACAAGCGGACAGTAATACATCTTTACCACTTTATGCATTTTTATTTTGTAGTTTTATTTTTTCTTATAAATTTTTGTAATTATCCGCCCATAATAAGTAGATGTAACTGGTCTTATGAATGCGTGTATAATTTTTTCATCATTGACGTATTCTCTGTTAAGAGTTTTACGGAAAATAAGCATTTACAAAAAATTAATTTTTATCATATTTATTTCATTGTATATTCAACATACAGATAGAAAACTTGTTGTCCAAGGTTACATGTATGTATGTATGTACATATATATTGTGCGGACCATTGGAACGAAAAGATGTTCCATGTTGTTTTTTCTTAAATTTATTTACATAAAAAAAGAAGATAAGCGTTAATTAAATTTAACAGAATATGTTAACACCAGCAGATACACAGATGCAGCCGTGTCACAGAGTCAAATGCCGTTCGAAAATGGAATTCAATCCGTATTTGGTGCTTCAAAAAGCGAAAAACTAAAAGTTTGTCGGAATGAAATCATAGAGAATCATTTCTGAACGGAATTGATAATTTTTGTATCTTAAAGTACATAAAACTACATCAAACTAGTTTTTATTGAAAAGAAATAAGTTATTCCTTCAATTATTCAACGTTAGTCAAAATTCTTTACGATTATTTATATATCGCACACTAAATCATAAACAGTCACAACTCAAAATTTTTCAAAATCGTTTTTATTGCATAATCGAGGTCACAGAACAAATCTCTAACGACCACAAAAAGTTTATTGCCATCACTGTTTTCCTTAACTGGAAAAATACCGTTATGTCTGTTTTTATGTTATTTGTGCCGGTTGTACGTAATCAACTAAAGAGTACTATTTTCAGTTGTGACAGCGCGCTTATTAGTAACTGAGTATTTTAATTTCACGTTAATAATATTATTTCGAGTTGTGACGCTACTAATGAAAAAAGTGTTAAATTTTGTGGTGCATCATTTCAAGTTCAAAAATTTTTCAAAAAGTTTAATGCAAAATTTAATTCCTTAGTTTTCATTTAGCTGTCGAAAATGTCGTGCCCAAATATTGAACATTATACATCATCTGCACTGAAAATTTCAAGTGAAGAAACTGATTCTCGTACAAATAGTGATAGTAAGGTAAATATATTTAGCGATTCTGGGAGTGAATTTAGTCTGCCCAAAGACGATAATAGTAGCACAAAATTAAAAAAAATTAAGTTAACTTTCTTTAAAGATAATGTTCTTTACTGTGGAACACAATTTGATTATAAAATTGCAATCATGTTTCTAAAAATAGTTTTTTGCCTCACCTAAAAACTTTATGAATTTATAGTTGTGACTGTTTATGATTTAGTGTGCGATATGTTTGTTATATGGTTTAGCTGGTCTATATACAGCATTTCACTTGGTGATAATATCAAAATCTTTAGTAGACCTTTAACCAGCTAAGAAATTTCACATGTTTATACAAGAATTCGCAAAAAATATTTGAGAATTACTGAATATACAAACAAAGCAAACCAAAATAGCTTCTTTAAAAATTTTCTTTATACAACAAATATTTTATTATTCGATTTAAATCTATTTAATTTTTCTAAACTTTTGGCAAAAGAGAAACCAATAACAAACAGAGATAAATAATCGTAATTAATTTTGACTAACTTTAAATAATTGAAAAAATAGTTAAACACATGATTTTGGAACACAATTCTGAGAATTCTGAGAAAAGTAGTCCCAAAAATAAAAACTTCTGCATCATTCGTTTTGTCTAGTTGGCTGCATTAATAATTTAATGGCCATACGAAATTTTTTGTTCAAAATGGATTTTTATCACTTTTTCTATATTTTAACACGGTTATATCTCCCTATACCGTACGTAATATCTCTTTTGTGTCTGAAGCACAGTTGTAGATAATGAACAGGAGAAAAACAAGCAGAACAAACTGCATGCAGTGCCTTAAAAATCGCAAATATTTCCATTTCTCACGTTTTTTTGCTCAATAACTGGATTACAAATCCACAAACACGCTGTTTTTCCCCTTATAAATTTTATTTTGCCAGCCTTGTTGAAAACACAGAATTTTAAAGCATGTCAACAATTATTGAATGTGCATCGGTTACTACTTTGATTCGCATTGGAACAGATGACATTGTAGACATCTGCACAGTTGCATTTTATAATGCGAAACTTTGTTGAATTTTTTGGAAATAGTACTATATGGGTGTGCTTTACTCCCCAATTATTGAGTTTATTTTTTATAAAAAATACTTTATGAGAAAATTATATGTATGTATGTAATAATACATTTCTTATATCTATTTTTTTTTCGGGACAAAGTCCAATTTTGAAATTAGAATCATATATAGAAATTAATTATTAATTAATTATTGTTAGAATTTTCTTTTTCCACAAATAACTGGTCTTTAATTTTTTGCCTTACCAATGGCCGCCAAAAAAAATACGTTTATTATTCATCTCCTAAGTGCTGGTTCGAGATCAAGTGGGCACATTAATTGCGTAATTTCTTAGATTCCGAAAAGCTTAATTTTTTTAATTTAATTAACTATTTTTTTTTCTACCATCGTCTTTCACTAAACCCCGAAGCAATATTAGCTTAAGCGTGCAGTCAGTTTTACTTTAATGTCTTTTCAATTAAAAAGTCGCTTAACATGAAAATAATTTTCGCAAATTTCACATTGTCCTCTCAAAATAACATCAAATAAAACAAGTACAATAATTATGCATGTATATAATTATTTATTTTCCATCTGGATAAAAACTAAAAAGAAAATTAAAACTCACCTTGCAAGTACTAGTTGATGGCTGTGTTTGGCAGTTTTATTTTTAAAGATATGTCTTTAATATTTTGCGTATGTTATATGTACATACATATATACATATATATATATTTTTATTATAATTATTTTTTATGTTTAAGCATGTTTATTCATGCCTAATCTTGTTTACGTATATTTATAATTGTTTTTAGTTTGATTTTTCTTATACATTTTGAAGCGAAGGGAGCAGGTAATTTATATATTTTTTTTATTTTTACGTCTCTGTTAGTTATGTTGCTTCAGTTGATTTAATGTGGGCAACTTTCTTTCAATTTAATTGAGTTATTATTATCTGTAGTCGTATTCATATATCATGTTTATCAAATTATGTGAATAGTTTTAATCTTTTTTTATGAGCGTTTGTTTTATGATTTATTCATAAATTATCTAAATTAATCCAGGAAGAAAATTTTAAAATTTTTACTACGTATATATGTATGTATGTATGTATGTATGTATGTATGTGTGTGTCTGTGTTTTAAATGATTCAAGATAAAATTATTTATGCATTTCCTTTACACTCGTTGTTAACATTTATTTATGTGTGCAAATATTTTGCGCTTTTCTTTAAATCATTTTACGACTTTTTTTATAATGTTGCCTGAATAAGCAATATCTAAACAATCTAAATATCTAAATGTGATATTTAAACAAAAATTTTGCATTATTGAAATGTGTTTTTCTATTGCTTTTTGTATGTTTTATCGTAATTAAGGTATGTAGACACGATTGTCATACAGCAAAATATCGACAGAAAAAATGTAATAAAATGTTCAACAACCGTGTGAACTCACAATTTTTGTCACATACTGTATTGTCTGTGCATTATATGACAATAATATTGTCACAATTCTGACAATCTCATCCTTCATTCCCATTGACAAGTAATTGCCACACATTTTACAGTCATTTGTTTTTGTCACATGTGCTTAATTTAGTGCACCGTACAATTACACCATTGGCAGATATATATTTCTGTTGGCAACGCTGCCCATAAATAATTAGATACAATTTTAAACATCGGATTTGGCAACTTTTGCCATACATTAATCTGACAACCGTGTCAACAGACAATTTTTGTTGGCAGATAAATTTTAGTGTGGGACAATGAAATTGTACTGTTTTCTTACAATAGTCTGAGCAGGCAATTTACACTTCGGTGACAAGTTTTTATTGTCAGTGCATATGATGGCAATGCCATTTTTATTAATTGTTTTACTTCACCGGTGCTACACAATACTGACGAAGGAGGGCGCTCTGATGAACCTGTGATGATTGGTTACAGCTGAAGACGATACTGTTCAGTGACCACTGACTATGACTTCGCCACAGAAAACTGAAAATGTGAGATGTTTTTAAGATTTAGCCTGAAACTGGGGTTGAACCCAGGACTTTTTGGTTTTGTAGTCAACATGCAGACTACTTCAGCCATCCCTTACTCTCGTTTTACCGAGCTTTGCCCAAGAAAAGCGCGATTATACCCGTAATTGAAACGTTTTATTAATATTTATTATATAAAGAGTTAAGAATGTATTTAAAAGAATAACGCATCTGTATATACTCGTACATATAAAGCATTTGTTTCATTCAGCTTGTGGTTTGATACTACTAAACGCCATTCTGTTCTACACAATCATACGATTATGCCCAAGAGAAATCACTTCAAAAAATCGCAACGAAAGTCGGCTGCTACAATTTTCTAGGTGTTGCCATTAATTGAATAGAAGACTGATACAAAACAAAAACGTCTACATACTCGTACTACCATTTTTTGTAAAGAAAATCGTAAATCGTCACTTTTTAAGAAAACAAAACAATTTCAAAATGTGAACGAACTAAAATAACAAATACATATGTAAATCTGTACAGGGCAATTGTTTTATAAAGTTGCTTTTCTTTTTTGTCAGGAACAATTGTTTTATGTAAATGAAAAAATTTTTTATATTAAAAAAAATCATAAAAAGTAAATACATGAGACTTGAATAGTCTGTTCTCAAACACCAACTATTGTATCTTGTCATGCTCTACACAAACAAGTTCGTGGGAAAAATAGTATTTGTAATAGACTTGTCAGACGTGCGATACTGCAAATGACATCTTCGTTGAGGATCGAAGTTAAGTGCAATAAGGAATTTTACCTTTTTTAGAGATTCCTTTAAAACTTTTTAGTTTTGTAGTCAACGTGCAGACTACTTCAGCAATCGCCATCCTCGCTTTAGCGCCCTCCGACGGTAACTATCCGATGGGAAGTATATCTTCTGATATAACCGACTTATATATAGTATTTTGTTATTAATATTGGATTAGGGTTTATGTAACGTAACGTTTACTTTGAAGTACAAAAAAAAATGCGGTGTATGTGGTACGTTGGCGAAGTTTTTTTCGGTTTGTACTTGCTAAGACTAATTGCCGCTTTACCGATATCCCCTCCGTCGTTCCGTTCATACATTTGTACTGGAAACAAAAACAATTTTTTGGTATTACTGCGTAGTTTATTGTCAAATTGATTATTCGATACGCATTCATTTTGCTGAACTCAGAAACCTTGTCGAATGCTGTAAATTTGATTTGAATGAGTTAAAGCTGGCGAGAAGTTTTAAGGCCGGCCTGCAATGTCAAGCGAAAGCAAAACAATTTTGTGATTTTCATTCTTCTGATTTTGCATTAAAAATTCTTTTTATTGTTAAACTGTTAATTAAAAAAAGGGATACATTCCATTCGCGTATAATCAAAGACAAATTAATGAGGTTAGGCAACTGCAACAGTTGCAGCAACAACAATCCATACATTAATCCATTTAGTCCGACTAATGCCAACACCTGCAATTGTTTTGCAGCCAACCAATGCCGCCACAAAAGAAATGCAAGAGTTGGATTATTTTTAAATTAAATAAAATAAATAGAAAAACGTAACAGCCCAACTTAATGTGAGCGTTTTTCTCTTTTTGTTCACAAATACAGACAAATGGTTCGGTTGGCTGTTAACTTGGCTTCGACGGTTGAATGAATAGATGGATGAACGGTTGCTGTTTGTTTGTCTTGCAAAACCACACTTCATTGTCATTGACCATAACAGCGTGTTAGGAAATTTATTAAAGAAATAGATTAAATAATTAATATTTCTTATTTTTCCATTAAAATCTAAACCGGTTTTTCTTTCAAGAATAAATAAAATCATGGAGTGTGGGTTGGTTTATAAAATAACAATCATTTTATAAATATTCATTTCTTTCTAAAAGAATTTAACTGGTTGCTCTCTTTTCTTAAAAATACTCGTGTTTTAAGATTTCCTACACGATTTCTAAATTGTTCAACGCCACGGACATTCGTTCAAAGGCAATTGGACACACTGTTTTATTGTTTATTGTTGTATTTAAATAGAGGATCATTATTTTAATTGGTATATGACAACAACAACAATTGTACATTGTTTTAATTTACTTTAATTTATGTCTTGATTTTATAATCTTTGCTAAGTGGCCATTTAGTTAATCACTTTTAATGTTGGTCTTCCGTACAAAAACACATACATGTATATACAGCCCACCAATAAAATACATGCAAAAGAAGTAGTTAATGCATGGGTTCAATTGCAACTGCAGTGCTTCCACTTGGCTGAAGAATTTTTTGAGTTTTTAACATCGAGGTGTCATTGGCGAGTATGTGTTCACATTTAAGATGAGTGCTTAGAAAATGATTGATTGTTTCTTGATTTGGTTACATTTCAGCATGTGGGAAAACAGCTGGTCAAGAATACAACGCAAAGTACAAAAATTAAATTACAACTGTGCAGTTGCTCATATGAATTAATCGGCAGTGTTGCATGGGTTTGCCGTGATAATCATGTGAACATTTAAGATGGCATTAAAAATGAATTCAAATAAAGAAATCTTAAAAATACCAATTCACAGTGAATGCATTCACTTTTTGCTACAAAGCAAAATTAATTACTTCAAACTAAAGGGGAAGACAGGTTCACTACCAGGTAAACTCGTTAGCTATTTCGCCCGTCAGCCGAATTAACGGTTTTTAACGTATTTGCTGGCCAAACGTTTTAGTTTGTTAACTTTTGTTAAAAAGTTAAGATTTCCTAATTCCTCCTATCGAATCATCAAAGTATTTACTCACTCTTTGACTTTTTGCATTTTGAATGATGCTCGTTTTCGTGTCATAGGGATAATGCCAGAGGATGATATTCCAGCGATTGGATGTATGTATATTGGATGATATTGAAATTTGTTTCGTCAATCCAAATTATTTGTTTACCTCTTTGAATCAATATCAATTTGCATTTCTCAATAGCAATTTGTATTTTCTCAATATGAATTTGGATTTCTCATTATTAATTTGTTTTTCTCAATAAAAATTTGCATATCTCAATATCAATTTTTATTTTCTCAAAACAATTTCGATTTTCCCAATTTAAATTTAAAAAGGCGTAGTGTTAAAAGGGTAAAATCGATAACCTAATATCTCAGAAACTAAAACATGTGTTTGGTACTCTTTCCATATAATCGTATGTACTTTTAGTGGGTAAAACTCTAAAAAAAATTCATTTTGGTATCTCTCTTTGCAACCATTGTAAAGGGTGTTCTAACAAGAACGCAAGATTTAAATTTGGCGCCATTCGAAGTGTCATTGTTTGACATGTGAACAATTGTTATTGTTTGCTAGTAGAAGGTACGAGGTTAATAAAAATGGAGGCTACACGAATGAACAACGCATTCTCATTGTGAAATTGTTTTACCAAAATGGTGAAAGTTTTGCGGCTACAGTTCGCAAATTGCGATCAATTTGGGGTCACAATAATGCTCCAAAAGAGTCAACTGTAACATGGATAAATTTGCCGAAACTGGGTCTGTTAGTGATGTAAAGACAACAACGCGCCTCCGACCAGGTCGATCGACCGAAAATGTCGCAGCTGTACGTGATGATGTCGCTCAAACTCCATCCACCTCAATTCGACACTGAGCTCAGCAAATTGGTGTCTCCAAATCCACTATGCAGCGAAAGATTTGCATCTTCATGCATACAAAGTTCAATTGACTCAGGAACTGAAGCCAGCTGACCATGGACAGCGTAGGGAGTTCGTTAAAATTTAAATATTGCGTTCTTGTTGGGACACCCTGTATATGTATCTGAAAGAAGTATTTAGTTTTATCTTGAACCAGCACTGACAAGATGACCCCTACACATGCAGTGCTTTGTGTTGGAACTAGATGAAAGGGAGGTGAAGCTTCACTATCTCACAACTCTGCTTTTGTTTTTAGTAGACATTTTTAGTAGACATTTTACTTCGCTGATGCTACACAATACCGACGAAGTAGAGCGTTCTGATATGATTGTGAATTGCTATCAGCTGAAGCTGGTACTGTTCAATGACCAGTGACTATGTCTTCGACACTGAAATATTCCCGAACAACTGACACACAAATGCACATCAGAAAAATGCGAGATATTTTTATGGTTTAATGTGAAACTGGGGTCGAACCCAGGGAATTTTTAGTTTTGTAGTCAACGTGTAGATTACTTCAGCCATCGCCACCCGCCCACCCTGGACATAGAACAAAATATAATGATATCTCTGCAAACACAATATGGCGGACGACTATCTTTTATCCACTTCCATGATATGGGCCTTAAATGAAAGGAATTTTTGGAGAAGAAAATTAAAAATTAAGTGGATTGGGTATCTTTTCGGCAAAACTACGTTTTGAAAAAGCGTAAAGGTTACCTTTTAATTGGAAAAGGCACTGTTGATATAACCATGAAAGTATCCAAATTTGCAGATGACTTAACGTAACAATATCTACACAAAAGTGGGCGAGATTAGATAAGTTGGCGTGTGGTAGTGAAGCGTACCGGGTTAATCTAGTTTATTATAAAAACAAGGTAAAAATATTATAAGATTAAAAAATAAATGATTTTATGCACAGATAAAGCACGCGAATGTTAAGAAGATTGTTAAACGAAACGCCTTGTAGTCCCGTGGAAAACAATTCGTATTTAATAATCTTTGTGTATAGAACGTTTAGGCTGGATTACGGATTGCAACAGTATTGCTATTCAGTTGCTAAAAATGGTAATGCAGGTAATGCAGATTTAAACGGCATTAACTCCAGTTGCCTAAATTACAGTGTTTGTGGTGGTTGCCGCCTGGCAACGCAACTGAAGTTCGTTTGCAATTCATAATCGACCCACAAGTGTTAAATATTGTCAGCCTTATTATTTTTATAATATTTTTTCAATTATATTATTTAGATTTCATTAGAAAAAGATTTATGCACATTCGATTTTCTTATTTAAACCAAGTCGAGTATATTTTCCATTCATTCCAGTATCAAATAACAAAGTGTTAAGTTTATGTTTGATTCGTGTAATTTCTCATATTATTGCATTTTTATATCTTCCTCCATAATAACAATGCCCGCCATATTCAGAAAACTTTACAACCAAAATGATTTTTTTATTCTGCACGTTTTTAGTACAGTTATTTATATGTATGGTTTTTTTTTTAACTTTGTTGTTGTTGTTAGTTTTACGCTTGATGTAGTTATGAACGTAATTACAGGTTCCATGTCGAGCGCGAATGAACATGCCACTGAAATTTATTTAAATGACTTTGTACGCAATTATGATAATACCAAGTGTAATATATGCATATGTACATATGTACTTACATGAGTATATACTACATTAGACCGCACCACCTTAAAGGCAAAAAAAGTACTTCGTACAGCAGCTACTAAATATAATGAATTTATTTATAATGTATGTATCTTAAAGAATAAAGATATATCAAAGTTTTTGTCTCGAAAAGTCCAAAATTCTGCATCAGTGGCCTTTGACTTCCAGTATCCCGTTCTAGTATTTATCCACCAGATCTCTGTTTCTACCGCCCTAATTAGGGGGTACTAATGTCAGAAAATTAAAGCAGTCAAAAAATCAATAGAGTTTTGCTTAGGAAGCAAAATTTAACATATTACGAGTATATCCAACAAAACGGTAATTTTTAATTTTATTTACTTCTTTTTTCAATTAAAAAAAAAAACAAAACTTAGAAAAGTTAAAAGTTCGAATAAGTTAACAGCTCTTGGAACATTTCGCTTAACTTTTTTGAGATTCTACTGTATAGTGAACTCGCAGAAACGTGAACATCCAGAAACATGAACTACCCAAAAACAAAAAAAAATTTTTTTTTTAAATTGACTACTTGAACAAATGCTGAAGGCTCTAAAACGTGAACTTTTTATCGAACGTTAAAATTCAATTTTGTAAGCTTATTTAAAAAGTTTGGGATTCCCCGCAGAAGAATTTCGTAGTTTGTTTGTTGTAAACAACTTTTGTTGCATGATAAGTAGCTTTAATATTAATGCGGCAGTTCTACTGGAAGCATCTCTCTGTGCTGACTATACATACTTATATGTAGGTATATAAATAATATAAACAAGTGATCTACAAGTACTTTTATAGAAAATATGTCTAAGAAAAAACAAAAAGTGTTAAATCTTCAAGAAAAGTCAGATATTTTAGAGATTTTACGGAAAGGTTCAACTGTAACTGGTTTATCGAAAAAGTATAATGTCGCCAAATCGACGATTTGTTCAATAAGAAACAGAGTATTAAGAAACCTCAAAGAAAATGCTGCATTACAAATGCTCAAGCAAAAACAACGTCAACAAGAAATCACCGACTTTTTTGTTTAGCTCGTCCAATGAATATCCATCCATTTAAATCATTTTTAATATCGTATATAAAACCTTTGAATGAAATAGTTTTAACACACCCCTTTGCTCTCATAAAATATTATTTATTTGCCTTTGTATCAAAGAATGTTTTTTGTTGTTGCCCTTTTTCAACAAAAACTAATTAAACAAATTTATGATTATCGTAGTTTAAATTCAGCTAACCACTATTTTGGATTAATTCAATAACATAATTTAGAAATTATTATCTTAGAAACCCTTTTGCAAACCATAGTAGCTACGTACAGGGTGGCGCAGAATGAGCTATATGGTTTGAATTCTTTAAAACTTTTTTAATTATTATTTTTTCTTTTTTTCCGCATTTTGTGAAGAAGACTTGGGGAATTAATTATGAATCATTACACGATCGAACAACGTACAAAAATAATTGAATTTTATTTTTAAAGCCAACAGTCTACTGTGTTGGTGTCAGCGTGCATATCGTCGTCATTTTAATGTGCGCAGGATACAGGATATCATTTTTCAAAGCTAATTTTAAAAAATTCGCCAATAATGTACTGTATTTAAAAAAAAAATAAAATTATAATAATCGCATACATAAAAAAGTTATAAACCATTTAAACCATATAGATCATTCTGCGCCACCCTATAGTATATTAAAATATGGCAGGAACTTACAAAAAGTAGAATCAAAACATGTTTCATAGGGGAAAAATAACGTACATACTTTATTTTAAATTCAATAAAAGATAAAAGACACTAAAATATGTTATAGAAAAAATTTAATCTAAAACGTGAACAAAATCGGTAAAAATTAGTTCACGTTTCTGCGAGTTCACTGTATCATGCTTTAAGATCCGACTACAAATGCCAAAGATATAAGAAAAGTTAAAAAGGCGACCACTACCTTCGTCCAAAATAAACAATTTTTTTTTTAAATTACTGCCCAAAAATACGTTATATTGTGGGGTGTACGGAGATTTTTTTTTTAGAGGTACGGTCTAATGTACATCATTAATTGATGGTCAATGGTGATGAATTTGGGTTTAAAAGTAATTATTTGTTATAAATTTCGATTTGATGTTAACACGTTTGTAGCCATTAGAAAGGCAAAGCCATGGAAAGATGTTTAATATACAGCTTCAAATTTATCCCAATTTGTTCGGTTTCAAAGCGGTACATTTTACAGCACGTTTCATCAACATCATCACCATTTCATTTTTTTTTCTTTATGGCTGCAGCTTTAACGAGGATATGCTTTGTGGAAAAAAAACCTTCCACTAACTAGTCGAAAAATTTCTCATTCATTATTATCTTTAACTACTTTGCTGTAACAATTAATCATATTAATTTGAGTTAATAAGATGTTGTTGGGAAATTTGAGTTTTTGTTGAAATATTTTGCAGTTGTGTTTTCAAAAAAAATCCCACGGCTGCTGCAGAATGGGCTTTTCCTTCACAACAAAGACAACAACTAATTATAAGTGGCACAAAAGTGACAGTTTTAAGAGGAAATAGAGCATGACCACAGAAGAAAGAGATTTAAGCAAAAGTTATGGTTGACATTTCCCATCAAAACTCCAAGACAAAAACGTAGTTATGAAGTCAAAGTAAATTAATTTTCATATAAATATTGAAGCAAATAACATCAAAATATTGAAATGGTTACACTCACAATGTCAAAAACCTTCTCTTTGACAATAAAAAAATTTGCATACGATTTCGAGTCTTTTTAATTCTGTTCAGTTAACATTCAATATTGCCTTAAATACTTTAAATTATAAAATAAAACCAGTTTATTTTGCATATTGAAAAGCTTGTTCGTTTGTATGTAATCGCCATTAATAACAAAGACTGTTTTTCAAAAACGAAAAAAGCTGCAAACTGACTTTACACTGGCAGTATGTGGTGACATCTTAATATTTCATCTTTCCAAATCTTGCTGTTCCTTGAAGCACTTTTCTTATAGTTTAATATGAGTAGCAATATCTAAATAGCCAGCCACGAGCAGTCTTAACATACATACATACATATGAATATTATAACGTTTTTGTTTTCATTTCCAAGAACTTGAACTAGTCTAGAAAATGTGTGTATAGTTGAGTTTTGCATCGTCTTTTTTATTTTTAATTTCTTTGTTCTGGGACCGGTACTCAGCGGAAGATCCCTACACATGCGAGGCATTGTGCTGGAACTATTTCTATTTACAGCAAAATCTGAATACTTTTGATTTAACAGCTTTTATATCCCTGGTGTTGGATTAAAAGAAATTTGCGAATCCTGCATTAGAAGACCATTTGGTCCAATTAATATATTAATTTAATCTTATTTTCGTTTGATTTTCATTTGATTGAATGCTTTAATGCAAATTATAAACATAAATAACTAACAAACTGACAAGAACTCTAGAAAGTTGCGCAACAATTTAAACGGGGCCCAATTGCGCTAATGGCAACTTTAAGCGTTGTCATGAGAATTTTTATTACTCGTAATTTAAAATACTCATTTCATATAAGATAATGAAATTTCATATAGTTTTTCCGATAATCATAATAAGGTGCTTTTTCTCTAGCACAAGTAATACTTGTATGTACAAAATTGTTAGTGATTTTCATATAAATTTTCTACATACAAATACTACTTGTGTTAGAGAAACAGCTCCTTAGTCTTTAGTTGCAAAACTGTTTCTATTAAATTTACATACAAAAAAAAATACTTTTTCTCATCAAAAACAAAACTTGCTATTGTATTTTGAAACCCCCAACTATTATCATTGTTAAGAACTACGACTACAAAGACAAAAAACATTATTATTTCTCTCATAGAAGCCAATTTATTAAACTGATTTTTATCACAAACTAATGCGACATCGGGTGTTTTTTTTCGATCACTTCTTAACTGACAAGAACATTTTCCGAAGGAAAGAGATTGGCGATATAGATTAGATTATCTGGTATTATATATAATGGCATATTATATATGTACATTAGTGTGACCGTTAATTTTTTTTTTCGTATTTTCACTTGGCAAACCCCTTAGATTGGTTCCAAATTATAAAAAAAAATATATAAAAAATTTTAGATCGTTTGCATAATTATTGGGCGTGCCTTGAGCCCACAAAGTATGCTAAAAATGCTATTTTTCTCTCTCTATGGCTCGCTTTAATTGTTCATAACTTCAGTAATATTTATTTTAGAGAAAAACCTTATTCCCAAGTATTTTTCATTCCCAGTAAGAGCTGGTAACAGGTTTCCGTCCCAGTGCAAACAAATTGCAGGAAGTTCGTTCTTGTTGAAACGTTCTTTTATATTTTTGAACTGTTCTGCTCGTATTTTTTCCCTTGCATTATGTATAGATGTTTTATTTATAATACATTTTTGTACTTCAAGACCGACTGCTTCCACGACAGATATAATTAAATGCACGGCTTTTCGATCACTGACCTTGCAAACATCTAAAGCGGCTGCAAGTTTTGGAGTCATTATATTTTTAAATCCTCTCAAAAGCAATAAATACTAAGAAAATAAGTTTGTATGCAAAGAATGCGAAGATATGTGAAAATTTCGTTGTTATTTTTTAATTTGGTTTTTTCGTGATTAAGTATTAATGTTAAAGAAAACTAATACAGAGCAACATTGTTCATCAGATATAGCCCTAGAATATTTGGGAATAAGGTTTTTCTCTAAAATAAATATTACTGAAGTTATGAACAATTAAAGC
This sequence comes from Dexiosoma caninum, assembly GCA_963924685.1. Lineage (NCBI taxonomy): Eukaryota > Metazoa > Arthropoda > Insecta > Diptera > Tachinidae > Dexiosoma > Dexiosoma caninum. The sequence continues at coordinate 78,544,480 of OZ004725.1, read as the reverse complement.
GAGCCATAGAGAGAGAAAAATAGCATTTTTAGCATACTTTGTGGGCTCAAGGCACGCCCAATAATTATGCAAACGATCTAAAATTTTTTATATATTTTTTTTTATAATTTGGAACCAATCTAAGGGGTTTGCCAAGTGAAAATACGAAAAAAAAAATTAACGGTCACACTAATGTACATATATAATATGCCATTATATATAATACCAGATAATCTAATCTATATCGCCAATCTCTTTCCTTCGGAAAATGTTCTTGTCAGTTAAGAAGTGATCGAAAAAAAACACCCGATGTCGCATTAGTTTGTGATAAAAATCAGTTTAATAAATTGGCTTCTATGAGAGAAATAATAATGTTTTTTGTCTTTGTACTCGTAGTTCTTAACAATGATAATAGTTGGGGGTTTCAAAATACAATAGCAAGTTTTGTTTTTGATGAGAAAAAGTATTTTTTTTTGTATGTAAATTTAATAGAAACAGTTTTGCAACTAAAGACTAAGGAGCTGTTTCTCTAACACAAGTAGTATTTGTATGTAGAAAATTTATATGAAAATCACTAACAATTTTGTACATACAAGTATTACTTGTGCTAGAGAAAAAGCACCTTATTATGATTATCGGAAAAACTATATGAAATTTACTGAAGTTATGAACAATTAAAGCGAGCCATAGAGAGAGAAAAATAGCATTTTTAGCAAACTTTGTGGGCTCAAGGCACGCCCAATAATTATGCAAACGATCTAAAATTTTTTATATATTTTTTTTTCTAATTTGGAACCAATCTAAGGGGTTTACCAAGTGAAAATACGAAAAAAAAAATTGTTCATATAGCTTGCGGTCATACTAATGTACATATGTGTGTACGGCATGTATTTTTGCTTATATTCTTCAAAGGCATCTTTTTTTAAAAACTTCGCTAAAATAATATATTTTTTCAATTAAAAGTGTAATTTTTTGCTAATTTACTAATTTAAATAATTTACTTTTTTGCTATGAAATACATAAAATTAATGTTCAGTTTTATTTAAATGCTTATCTGATTATTTTATTTCTTTTTACAAGCAGAAATTAATACTAAACAAGCTAACCAATAGAATTAGAAAAATTACACAAAATTTAAAAAGTGCATTCTTACTGAGACAGCCTATACAAATATCTATTAATACCCAATAATTATTCCAATTGAATTCATATATTTTTTTTACTATTAAATATTTTTTTGAAATTCCAAAATATTTAATAAAATTTTCAATTATTATTATTAAAAATTTCATTGAAAATTAATTCAATTAAGTCACCAAAAATAATTAATTATTACTATTAATGTCTTTGCAGGTGAAAATCGAATAAATTTTTTAATTGATAGTACACAATTTTTAATTAAAATTTTGTTTTATTTTTTTGATTATCATCATAATCAAGTAACTCTGGGAAGAGTATAATTTTCAAGATATTTTAAAAATTATATAATAGACAAATTAACGATAAATTTAAAAACTTTGGGGTTGGTAATGGCGAGTAGTTAGCATGTTGGCTCTGCAACAAGAAAGACCCTGGTTTGATTCCCAGCACGGTGAAGTCAATAAAAATTTTTATTTGCTTCACCATCCTCCTTCATCTGTATTTCGGCAATAAATCGTCGGTGAAGTAAAATAGTAAAAATGGCTCCCCTTAGCTTAGAAAGAATGCGTCAAAATTATCATCAGAGACGCTAGAACTTTGCTTTATATAATTAATAGTGTGTCTACATCAGAAGTTAAAACCTGATTTTAGCGTTAAAATCACAAAGAGCTAACTTTGCCTTCAGGTTTTAACCCACAGTTTGTTTAAAAAAAAAAATTTCACTTATTTTTTACTCCCACAATTCAATATTATCATTATGCTCATTATGCTCTACCCAATAGCATCTTATTCTTTCGCACATTTTTACTGTTGTTGCTTCTGCGTCTATTGCTTTAAATTATTGTAGTGACTTTATTTACCAAATTTTCCTTTTGTATTTTTTTATTATAATTGCCAGCTGTTATCAATTTTTCAACTTGGTAGCACTGCATTTAGTACATGAAACTTAAGGTTGTATTTAAATAAATTAAACCAACCTAAAAACAATTTGAAAAAGGTTTTAAGATCGTTTCAAGAAAATATTTCTATATGGTAAACTCAAGTGTTAATAGTTGTTTTTAACCAACATTTGCTTTAAAACCAGCCAGTGTGAAAATACTATAACACGCAAGTGCAAAGTTGTGAATTAAGCTTTATCTTCCTACCACTTTCACCACCTGTCTATACTCTACACTATCCCTCCCTCTAACTAGTTCCAGTGTAATACATTGCATATGTCGGACATTTCTCCTGACCACTAGTCCAAGATAAAAATAAAGATATGTAGATAGATAAGATAAAAAAAAGATAAAAACCAGAGTTTAATTAACTATGATTAGTGTTTGTTATTTTTCGCTCTTCAAACTGGATGTCATTTCTGAGAATGCGCTAGAAGGCTGGAAAAAGTATGCCAAATTTTAAATTCACGGATGTGCCACCTACGGCGTAGCCGCGAGCATCATTCACATGAAAGAATAGTTGAAAAGTAAATGTAAGGCCTTATTTTATCGGCCCAAATAAATGTTTTATTCACTCTTTCAAATTCTCTAATGGTTTTTTTTTTAATTTTCCAACCGAAACGATCACAAAATCACCCTTTATTTAACAGAATGTGCAATTAAAAACAAAAGACTTTGAAAGCAAACTTGCGCAATTTGTAAACAACTAAACAAATATTTTTGGGTATCTATTTCGAAACTTCAGCAACCCATTTAACAATAAACAACAACATCCATTTAACTAAAAACTAAACCTCAAAGTTTTTAAATTCATAAGCAAAACTGGAACATTTTCTAGAAGAACAGCCATGCGCAATTCCGCTCGCTGATTTGTTTGTATATGTTGATGAAATTTAATTGCTAAAGTCTTTTAGATATAAAGATAATAAAATACTTATTCAGAAATTAGTTTAGGAAAAAAATCCAACTTTTACCATTATGTAAAAATTTAATAATAATTGAAATTCTTTTGCAGAAAAAAATTTTATGTGCAATAAATTTCTAATTTCTGAGCATATTGTAAATAAATATTACATTTAATTACGCATTTCGTTGTTTTGTTGTTTTATCCTGGACCAGTACTCAGCACATGCGGTGCATTGTGCTGGAACTAGAGGAAAGGGATAGTAGGAGAAATAACAGGAGGTGAAGCTTCACTATCTTACAACACTACTTTTTGCACGTTTTTTTGTTTTTATAGTAGTGTTGTAGCGTCTCTGATGTCAAGGAGACGTATTAAATTTTGAAGCTTCGGTTTAGAAACCATTTTTACTATTATTTTACTTCGCCGGTGCTACACACTACGGACGAAGGAGGGCGTTCTGATGTGATTGTGGATTGGTTATAGGTGAAGTCGTTACGGTTTGCCACTTAAACCTTCCGACAACAACTGACACAAAGTCACAGAAATGCACATCAGGATGCTTTTATGAGTCTGAAACTGGGGTAGAACCCATGTCTTTTTTGGTTTTGAAGGCAACGTGCAGACTACTTCAGCCATCGCTTAAGATCCATATCAATAAATTCTGAAGCACAACGGAGAAAGAATTAACAATATTTATATTTTAAAGAAGAGTTAAAAAAAATTACTCGCAAAGATATCATTTGGAAAAATCGAATACAATTGTTGACTACTACTAATCTTCCAATGATGGCCAAAGTGCGTAAACAACGATGCACTCGTTCAACAATCGTCTGGACGATTAAAAAAGAGTCGTGAAATATACGTGCTCGTCGCACAATCTTCGACAAAATGGTGTTAAGAATATAAAAATGAAATAAAAACAAAAAAAAGCCTCAAAGAAGTTAAGAAGCACTTAACTTTCTACTTACTTTTCCGCGTTCTTAACTTTTCCGAGCTTCTCTGTGATATCAAATTCAAGGTTTTATTTATTATTACTCTTAATGAATAATTTAGTAAATAATAAAACTTTTAATTTAATCAGTTTTTAATCAAAAAAGCGGTGCCCAAATTACGGCATTCGTTATTGAACCAGATTCTTATATATTTTAATAAAAAAAAAATAATAATAAAAATTTCCTGAAGATGTTAACCGATGGTTAACGAAATATCGAAATAGAAATAAATAGAATAGAATAAAAAATAAAAACAAACCTTTAAGCTTAAAAGATAATATATAAATTGTCATTTTAATAAAATTTTGTTTGAAATTTCGATTCTTATATTTTACTTTTAGTCCCAAAATATATATTAATTTAATAAAATATGCAGTTAAATTTCTGAAATTCTTTGCATATTCATATATTGCATTTATTATTCTTTTAATGTTAAATTTATAATGCGATTAATTATGATTTCTTTTATTTGTTTATTTCTTGTTTGTTTTTCAACAGATGTTTTACCACCAACAGCAAATACAACGAATACGACACTTGAGTATATTTCTACTGCTGTTACTTTATTTGTCACAAATAAAAGCGTGGCGACCATGTCCAGAACTAAGTCCAGCGTTGCGTTTACCCTGCAGGTGTGTATATTACAGAATTGTTTTCAATATTTTAGCTAGTTTTAATACAGTGCTGAAAGAAAATATTTTCTTATTATTCGATTTAGATTTGAAAAAATATTCTTTGAAAATAAATAGAAAATTATTGACATATTAAACGAAACAGTTTTGTAAGTTCAATTTAGCTAAAACCCGGCGTGCTTCGCTACACCTATTTATTTTAAAAAAAAGTTTAATATGTGCATGAACTTATATAGAAAATTTTTTCTTTATTTTTTTTTTTTTTTATTATTTTATTAATATTTGAAATAAATATTGAACTTCTGTGATTATAACGTAATTATCCGTAATCATAATCAGTAGAAAAGTATTGGAGGTACCTCGCCCACTTGTCCAATGCCTCCCAGTTTTTGACTGATCATTTTTTTTTTAATTACTAAGTCATTTCCACCAAATTTAGAAGATTTTGCTTTAACAGTTTTCAAGATATACAGAAATCACTATTTATTTTGTACGGAAGTTGTTTCGCTCACTTGTCCAGTTTCGCCCACTTTTTGACTGATGATTTTTACTGACCCCTAAGTTATTCAGACTAAATACAGAAACATTAACTTTAACCGTTCTCTAGATACAATGAAAACAAATATCTAGTTTTTATGGGACGTACCACGCACACTTGTCCAATCCCTCCAAGTTTTTGACTAATGATTTGTTTTAACTAGAAAGTCATTTGGGCCAGAAACTTTCACTTCAACCGTTCTCAAAATATACAAAAATAAATATTCACTTTTTATGGGCGTGGCAACGGCCAGTTGGAATTTTTTAAAATTTATATAGCCTATAGTTCCTTCCACATATACAGAGAGATACTGTAAAAATTTCAAGAAAATCTGTTCAGCTATTAGCTGAATTGTATTGTAAAAACTATAAAATATTCTCGCATAGATATATGTGTGCGTGTTTTTCTTAACGGTTTTAATTTTTCTTCATACACATTTTTATTATTGTTTTACGTCTGATTGTGTCAGCGAATTTCTTTCCACACTTATTCAGTCACTCAGCCAGCCAGATGCACACAATACATAAGCTTGCTACTTGGATAACTTGATCACTTACTATGCTAATGGAAGCAATAAAAATTCTAAGCAAACAATTTCCGCTTATGACGGATAGATTTTCATTCACAGTTTTTTTCTGATCTTTATGCATTTGTTTTTTCCTTTTTATTATTTTATTGATATTTTTATTTTTTTATCTTGCCATGCTAAGCTAAATAACTAAGAATATTTTATCGTTGTTTTTTTTTTGTTTTTTTAATAGATGCAATGTTGTTGCTTTTGCGTCGACGGGACAACTTGGTGCTGTGGCCATGAATTGTGATCGTGTTGTATTTCATGGTGAAGCTCCACAGTTACCATATGGTGCACCCATAGTATCCTTCTCTCAACGATATAGTGGACAACAAGTACTACCCTCCCAGGTAAGCTAACGAACGAATAATAATGTAAACAATAGTATATACCCAGCAAGAAATTATAGAAATTTAGAAGTACTAAAGGCTGTCAGAAGCAAGACAAATGCTTACAAAAATGCTGCCGAAATGCACTAAAGTAAGTGAATACAATGTTTATAGCAGTATAAATGCTTGCGCGTTTGTCTTTTTGGATATAAAAAGAAATGCAATGGCCGTGTTATCTCGCGTCGGGGCGATGTTGATTGGCCGATGCAGATGCACATATGGTGAGTTTTCAGAGGAAGCACAAGAGGCTACAAACAAACATTTTAAAAACTATAGGGAATACTTTGCTCGTAAATGCTGCCGGGAAAAAACTAATGAAGACATATTTAATAGATTTCTGCTTACTTCAGATCCATTCATTACCAGCATGAGTAAAACTATTAAAAAAAAAATACACGCAAAATACCACAGTTAGGATTGGAATTATTATTATACCCGAAGAAGGCGACAATGTTGATGATGATGAAGAAGAAGAAGAAGATGATGATGATGATAATGTTGACTTTTATCACAATAATACCTAAAATATGTTCAAATGCATATATGCATATGTACATATGTATAATTTTTCTCTTCTTTTTTAAATAAAAAAATATTTTCTATCAATTTTTTTTCAAAAACCATTTTTTTACATTAGTATACTTATTCCAAAAATATATAAACATCAATAATAATAGGCTTCCCTGAATTAATCCCCAGTTTACCTATGTTTCAACCCACTGTGCGTCCCGGTATTTTTATCCGATTATGTAAGGTGTCCGCTTATCAGGGGTACACATTTATTATATTAAATATTTTCTTTATTTAATAATGCTCGAATAGTGATTTGTGGTTGAAAAAATTAATTCAGAATAGATTGCTTTTACTTAGATCGGTTCAATTTTAGCCTTTGAGTTTCAGAATGGTTTTAAATATTTTTAAACAATTTTCAATGGCAGTAACACAAATATGAATCAGAAATACTTCTAGGATTGGAGAGTTTCAATCAAGGCGAATTAATTAAAATTAACGCTTCTGTGCGCATTTTTTAAAATTTATTGTCCGCTTCCGGTTAATAGCGTGCCCGGTTATGAGAATACATTTTGTACTGAAAAATGATGAATATCTCGGTTCTACAAAGTTTGTGCGGTTATGGGAGGTGTCCGTTAGGAGGGGTTTCACTCTAATTGTAATTGGCAAAATCCTTTGAAATAAAAAACTTTGTCATGTAAATTATTGAAATTCAATTGTGGTTTTATTCAAATACCTACCGCTAGCCAATCCCGCCTAATCGGGTATATTCTGACACTCGCATAACGCATTGCGACTTGAATTCGCAAGAGAGGTGTTCTGTAAATCGCAATCGCACGAATCTTGACGGAAACATGGAACTGGTATGTTGAGACCACAAACCAAACTTTAGAGAAAGAATAAAATTATGAAAAAATTTAATTAATAATATTTTCTTTTTATCTTAATTAAAAATATTAACAGGTTTCGTAATATTTTTATTGAATTTATAAAATGTAAACTTGTTTTGTGTTTATACTGCTGATCTCAATGATATTTGAAAAATGTATGTTGGCAGCGCTGTTAATTTTCCAATAATGTCATATAAAATTATCAGAATTATGAAAAATGCAGACTTTTATATTAAATCAAGTTTGGCGATTTGTAACTCGCATGCGATTTGAAATTAATGCGTGTGTCAGAACATGCCTGAATGTTTAATACTCATCCGTTTAAGCACTATCGTATTTCCAGTGTTTTTAATTAACTTACCTATTAAATTCCTAATTCTAAAGACATAAATCGGTTAACTACCACAATTGAGTGATATAAATTGTGTTTAATGCAAATTTATACAATAATTTTAAAAAATAATTTTCTCAAAATACAACGCGTCAAAATTGAATCCTCTGCATTTTGCTGCAAAACAATTTCAATTTTCTCAAGTAGACGACCTAAAACATTTTTATAGCTGAGAATTCTCAAAAATAAATCTATCCTCGCAAATTTATACATTGTTCCAACCAGCGTTACCATATATTTTTTATGAAAAACTTTTTATTCAAAAGAAAAACTTAATTTTTAAACAAAAAACTTTTTTCCACAAAAGTGTACAAATAATGAAAAAAGCCTACAAATATATATTTTGAATTGTTTTTATTCAAAATAAGATAATCAAAACAAACAATAAAAGTTAAAGACCACGATTTTGAGCAGATCCCCATATTTTTAGCTTTTGTTGGATGCTGCGATGTGTTTGTAGCGTATTCTAAGCTATTTTCTCCACTTGCTTCAAACTAATAACACCAAAAACTAAAAATATTTATTTATGCTTTTTTGATATAGTAAACTTTTTAGAAAAAAAACTCAGGCATAAATAACTATAATGTTATTAATACGGCACAGTTGTATTAAGGAGGAATTAGACACATTTAATACTGTTGCAGTAATAAGAAGTGAAAAAATTATAAAATCGTTTACATTACGTGGCAACATCAAACAATATTTTTGTCATATAATTAAGAATTAATAAACAAAACTTGAAAATTTTAATGAATTTCAAAAAAACTGATTTTTGAAGCTAAAAACTTAAAAGTTTTGGCATTTCAAAAACTTTGAAAAATAAGGGAAAACTTGAGAAATGGTTACGGTGGTTACATAATTGCTGGTAACACTTAAAAGAAAAACCTCAATAGGCAGATTGCAAAAAAAATATTATTATTGTCTATCGTTGTTACCACAACTTAACTGTTTTTATTTTCTTTAGTTTTTTTCTTTTGCTATAATTGAGAAGATAGTTGGCTGGCAGAAATGAAATAAAACTATCTACAAGAATTATAGTCAAGGTTAAAATTTCAGAAGCAGCATTGGGCAATGAAACATTTAAACACAAATTATGAAAATACTTAAAACCTAACGGCCGAATAACAATAACATTACTTAAACAAAAACCACGATGTGTTTCTATTAGCCATGAAGCGGAAATTAGCGGTTTTTACTCTTCAATGTTTAATAGCCCTGTAGACCTTGTTGGTCTTGTAAATATTGCATAAATATCATGTATCATATATTTGAATAGAAAATATTTTTTTAAAAAAAGAGACAAAAATGTGATGTTGTTTATAAAATTGACTGTAAAAATTGTAATGCAGTTTACAGTGGTGAAACAACACAGAAACTTGAAAAGAAACTGAAACAACATAAATATGATTGTAAAACATCAATTTATCAGCATTGGCCAAACATGCAAAATTAAATACACTTAAATGTGATTTTGAAAATGCAAAAGTTCTTAAAACAGAACAAAATTAAATTTAAAGTCTCAAGTACATGAAGTTAACCAAATTGTAAAATATGAAGTGATAAGAAAAATTATATTAATACATACTGTAATTTAATGTCTATTTTAAATTGATTATACTATTTGCGTTTAAATTGATTTATATGTTATTAGCATTTAACCGCGGCTTCGGTCACGCCCAACTATAAATATTCCCATCCCATCTCAAAATATATCAAACGATATCCAGAAAATCTACCGTGATGCGCTTAGCAACGAACATCATTTAAGTTTTAATTATATAGATAGTTTTAGAGTTTCGGTGAGTAATATATTTCCCTCTTCTGGTCCTATTTTTTTTCTATGTATAAACTATGAGTTATTTTTGTTGACTCAGATATATCCATGTCATCATTCAGATAGCTTAGGAGAGGCAGATATTACCCCGTGGTACTATCTCTTGAAAAAATGTATTACCTACGTGTTGTTTTAAACTCTGATCTACCTACGTTTTAAATTTTATGCAAATCGGTTTGATATTCAAAACAATCATTTAAATGAATTTCCCTCATCTGGCAATACTACTGTGCACTCACTCACAACAATTTTGTATATATCCAAATACGGGATCCAATTTGTATGCAAAATTCTAAAATAATCCGTTAAAAATATGTATAAAGTTTTTCCATATGTGGCAACATTGCTGTCTGAATTGACCCGAACCTGTGTTGAAAATTTCAGCTCGATACCTCCTACAGCTCCGGAGAACATGCGTTACTGACAAACACACAAACGATTTTATATCAATGCAGGTGTATAGCAAGTGAAAAATCGAATGGCCATTAAAACATTACGATACATGGTTCTTTAACTTTTCAAGTGACAATAAAAAATCATAATATGGAAAATGGAGGGCATTTTGTTGATATTTGTATGGGATAATATAGGAAAATCTAAATGCCATATCACCGGAACCACCGATTTCGCCGATTACGTGCAAACTTCACATAAACCATCTATAGATCATCCCCAACGTACTCTGAAATTGATTGAAATTGGTTGAAATCGGTCGACCCGTTTTCGCAGTTAGTGGTGACAAAAAGTGTACGCTTCTCTTTATATACACATATATAGAGTACTGAACAAATTTAATTTTTATTGTTAAATATTGTCTTGTGCTATTTTTTTATTCAATCATAGAAAAATGATGGTCGACTTACTCCCTCACTAAATCAAAATATTATTTTCCATTCAAGTTATATACAAAATGTAAATGGAATGCCCCTAATTTTTCTTTTATTCGTATCATTATATTCGCCTCTTTTGTGTTTCTCTCTGATGATCTCGAATTAACGACAAGTACTTAAAAAATCTACAGCTTAATAATCCTCAAGATACACTTCAAATGCAGCACAAAAGAAATAAAAGCAACAAAATATCGCAAAAATATGAAGAAAGAAGGCAAAATAAAATACACTTTAAAAAACACTTTCACTTGGACTAAATAAGCAGACAACACGTCAAGCAAATACGAAAATATTATAATTTAGACTATACGATTCCATCAGTTAAGAATATGTGAATGAGACTCATAAAAAAGTGAAATTTTTATAAAAATAAAAATTACTTATACATGGCAGCAACTACAAAAACAAAATTATAAATCCCATTAAGAAATGTGTTAATTGAAAAAAGCTCACATTCAAACTTAACTTAACACAGCCGTTGTTGTTTCATGTTTGTTTCTCTTTTTATGTTTTTTTTTGCAGCATTTTGGTGTCTTAAAACTGCCCATGGAACAACTGGATTTGTCAAATAATCTGATAAGACGCTTGCCCGAAAAATCCTTTGTTGGTATCAAGGAAAGTTTAACAGAACTACGTTTGGCGAATAACCTACTGGGCGATAGTTTGAATCCTATATTTTCGTCGGCTGAATTTCATCCATTGAAAAATTTAAAATTATTGGACTTGTCGGCAAATAAAATAAAATCAATTGAAGAAGGTCTACTCAAAGGTTGTGGTGATTTGAAGGTCAGTAATACAATTGATATGTGATATGGCTGTTTAATTGATTAATTGTGTGCACTGAGTTCAACTAATGACTAGTGACAACGGACGAGTACGTTAAAGAGTAGCACTTAATTATACAATGTTTCATGCCGACATTTGTTAACATTTTTAAAGGTCTCCATTATGCACAGTACAAAATTAGCCACAGCTTCAGTATCACGTGCTTCACAAACTTTTGAGCTGCAGTACGAAAACCATTTTAGAAACTAAATTTTGTGCAAAAGAGCAAAAACGAACAGGTAGTGGATGGATATTAAAAAAAATTTTACTTGGAATATCCTTGATATTTAAGGCCGGGCCACATATAATCTGTCATCCATCATACACTGACTTTTTCAAATGACATTAACGTACCGACGGAGAAGATTGGCACAATGAGTACTTTGTTGACGGATACCAACTCATAGCCAGCATTGCCACAAATTTCTGCAAACAAAATTTGTTTAAAAAGCTAAATTGTTAAAATGTTTTATTTTATAAAAATATGTCTTCAATTTCTTTTCCACTAGCCACAAATTTTATAAAAAAAAAAAATGTAGATAAAAATATACACCGCCACACCATTTCAATTTCAAACAAACAAACCCGTGCAAATAATTTACTATCTACAGGGTGGCACAAAAGGAGCTATATGGTTTAAATGGTTTATAACTTTTTTATTTATGCGATTATTATAATTTTTTTTTTAAATACAGTATAATTGGGGAATTTTTTGCAATTAGCTTTGAAAAATGATATCCTGTAAGTGATGTCCATTTTCTCCTTCGCACATGCGTGCTCTTTTTAGCATATTTTCCACAACTTTCGAAAAAATTTCGGGTGTAATGGCCATGATTTCATTTCGAATGTTTCATAATTAATTCCCCAAGTCTTCTTCACAAAATGCTGAAAAAAAAACAAAGAAAAAATAATAATTAAAAAAATTATAAAGAATTTAAACCATATAGCTCCTTTTGTGCCACCCTGTATTTTGGATTTAAATACTGTTTAATATTATAATTGTTACTGCTGCAGTAGTCTTGAATTTTTTGTTACAACAGAAACGATTTTTATTAAAACCAAAGGGTGTTAACAACTTTTCGCAATAAACGCGGTATAAAACCTGATTCTAAAACTTTACGAGTAAAATATTAAAAAATTTACAAATTTAGTATTACTAAGGCTGGAAAAAGTAACCAAAATGCAAAAAATATTCACTTTCACACTAAAAAAAACTTAATCAATTTTGGTCGAAAATAACTTAAAACGGCAACGCTGTTCATAGCTGGCAAAGTACTCAACGTACGTTAAAAGTTAAAAGTTGGTCAAGTTTAGTACTTTGCTTTGACGGAGACATACTGAATGTGACAAAGCTTATAAGAAAACTTGTCAGTTGAACAAAGCAAAGTATGGCGGATTCTATGTGACCCGGCTTTTACACACATATGCAAAATACAACATCCATATGTTCAACGAGACGGTATTAACTCGAAAATTTTAAAATTTTCACTTTTTGAAAGAAATGTACTAACAACATTAATATCTATCCACTGTAGAAATTTTACCTTATTCAGTTTACTCTTTCATCTCAAAATCATGTTGAGACCATTTTCGCGATATTTTAGTGACTCCCTTTATAACAACAAAAAAGTATTTTTTTTTGCAATAATTGAAAAACAAGGTAAATATGTTTCTAGTTGAATTTGTTTACCATGGCTAATGGCTGATTTTTTTTCTAGTTCTCGGTTTTGAATTTTTTTTTATTTTTATCAACGCTTTTATTCTGAATCTCAGTTCTTTTGACCTCAAAAAATATACGAGATTTGTTCAAAAGAAAAGGTGAATTTTGAATTTTCGTTTATCGAAATTTTATATTTTTTATGTTTGTACACATGTGTTAGTCATATGTTGGCATTATCAGCCAATTTGGATTAGTAGTTTATTGTTAGTCACGTTTGTGTGTGTTCTTCGATTTTTGACTTTTGAAAAAAATGTGGATCAAAGAATATGTATTAAATTTTGCGTTACAAATGGAATAAAGTGCTCCAAGGCACTTGAAATGTTGACTGTACATTCGGCGAGTCGACTTTGTCTCAAAAGTGGTACAAGCGCTGTACAGAAGCCCGAGAAGATGTTGATGACGATGAGCATCTTAGAGTTACAACCACGTCAAAAAGTGAAGAAAACATTGAAACAGTGAAAAAAAATTGTTTTGGAAAATCGTCGAATCACTATTAGGGAAGTTGCAGAGAATGTTGGCATAACAATCGGCTCATTTTCTCGAATGTTTTGGGCATGAAACGTGTGGCAGCATTGCCAGATTTGGATCAAAAGCAACCTCGCATTAGTATCGCTCAGGAGTTGTTGAATGGCGTCAACGACGATCCAGGTTTGCTCAAAAGGGTCATAACTGGTGACAAAACGTGGGTATATGGTTATGACGTCGAAACCAAGGACCCATCATCCCAATGGAAGCAGCCAGATGAGCCGAGGCCGAAAATTCAAAATTCACCTTTTCTTTTGAACAGCCCTCGTTGTTTATTATTATTTAAATTATTGTAAATTATTATTTTTTAATTTAAATGAGTACTTTGACTTCAAATACCTCTAAATAAAAAAGCAAATATGAACGACATCGACTGCATTTTCATTATTTGCGGGAAATCTTGTACTCGTATTCACTTTAAGCCAGACTTTTTTACTGATTTTCTTCATTATTTCATTATTTTAAATATCAACCCCTCAGAAGTTGAGGCATTTTACATGCCAGCTTGTATTTGTGGCCGGTGGCAAAGCATTTGGCAATTAAATATGTCTATTCAAAGGTAGTTTTATAATTTGTTGTTAGGACTATTTTTGATTAGTGTTTGATGCCATCACTGCCACTTCGCACAAACGTCCATCGTATGCAATCTTTCACATTCAGACATTCGTTTGTGTGGTAAAATTACTTGAACTAATAAGTAATTTGCGGCTACTTGCTTTTTTGCGCGAGAAATAAAGAAACGTGTAGTCCACTAAATCATACTGTTGTACTGTATTTAATTAAGTTTTTTTTTTGGTTTATTTAAATATTCAATTCATGTCTATGCATTTGTTGCGTGTTATTTACTTTAATTTTCATCTGGTGAATCTAGTTTTATTGATTGCTGAGGTCATTGATTCATGGTGGACGCAAGTAATTGACTGTGAAGTTGCCGTTTCTTTAATTTACCTTTATATATATACATATACAGTGCAGCCTCGATTAACGCAACCCTCGATAATCGCAACACCCAAATTACTAACGTTTCAAATGCAAGCTTTCAAAAACTAAAATCCCAATTAACGCAACTTTGCAAATAAAGTTAAAATTTATTTTTAAATTTAGTTTTTTGTAAATAAAAAATATATCATGTAAAAAAACGCAGTCGAATATTGCACTCTTTTTCCGTTAAAAACATGAAAATTAAGCTGCATAGCAAACATCAGCACAAATTGACATAGAATGTGTATTATTTAATTTATTCTAAATAATTATATTTTTTTGGTTTTTTTCATTTATTTGAATTTAAGTTAACCGTTGGTTTTTTAAATAAACCTTTTATTTGGTTTAAAATAATTTTTTAATCGAAAAGCAGGCAGAGAAATTTTTGGCTCAGTTTTTGCAAAAGCACAAAATTTCTATTGGTTGCGTTAAGAATGAAATTCGTAATTGAATTGATAACGAATTTACGTTGGAGTAAAAAGGCATTTATGCCTTAAATTTTTTATTAATTTTTGCATTGATTAAAAAATATGGCAATAGCCATAAAAATTAATACTGTGGAACCTCGAATATGCCAAAGAGGGTGGCGATGGCTGAAGTAGTCGGCACGTTGATTACAAAACGAAAAATTTTCCGGGATTCAACCCCAGTTTCAGACAGTTTCAGTAGTCATTTCTTAGTAATTATTTTACTTTGCTAATGTTACACAATATCGACGAATGAGGGCGCTCTGATGTGCTTGTGGATTGGTTACAGCTGAAGTCGTTACTGTTCAGTGAGCAGTGACTATGCCTTTGCCACAGAAACCTTCCGACAACAACTGAGACAAAGTCACACACAAATACACATCAGAAAAATGCGAGATGTTTTATGACTTAGGGCGAAACTGGGCTAGAAGTCAGGACTTTTTGTTTTTGTAGTTAACGCGCTAACTATTTCAGCCATCGCCACCTTTAATGCATAAATCGACTAAGAAGAGATTTTTGGAAATTCGAATGGGAAGATTGCAAAAAATGGAAAATTCGGTATCTTTATATCTCGGAAACTACGATAGATAGACTAAAAATTTGAAAACCATACGACTACCGCGCTGGCTGCTTTTTCGATTTATGTAGTTTTAGGGGGTGAAAAAATCTCCAACAACAAGGACCAAAACTGGGTACCATTTTCTACAGCCCGCATGTCTTCTAAACTATTGCACTTAGACGGAAACTATTTTCTGCATTATTTTCTTCTGGACAAAAGTTCAAATGAATTTTTTTAAAATTCGAACAAAAGGGTAAAATTGGGTTTAGGTACTTTTTAGTAAGTGCCTAACTAAACACATACATATGTATGTACTGTAACGATTCACTGTCTCGGTGGTATAATTTTTTTATTTTATCGGGAACTGTGCTACCTAATAACATTGGCTAAGTTCGTCGTTGGGAGGGGTGTGTTAAGTCCCATTCATTGATATAAAAAAAAAACATGTGGAATCATTATCAGAAAGATTTTAAATTTAGGTAGCTAAGGAATAAAATGTCCATATACAATCTATACATACCATAAAGGAAAAGAAAAGGAACAGGTAATGACAATGTTGTGTAGCTTAAGATGTCATTCGCTACACAAATTCTTAACCCACCCACCTTGCTAACAAAATCTCAGATAGTGTTTAAAATTTAAGTTAAAATTAACATTCTTATTATTCCATACTACCAACAGCTTTACCTTTTACGATAATTATATTATTTAACTTCTCATATTTAATGGTAATATTCAAAGAGTTTTAAGTATTTATTTATTTTTTTCTCTTTATAAAAATTATTTTTCTTTTCTAACTATTTATTTACCATTCAAATCAAATACATTATTAAATAATTTAAACAAAAATAAGAAATTGAATTCGTAACAATAAAAAATTAGGTATTAGTGAAAGTTTTTATATGGATTTAATAATGTAATATGTAATTATATGCATATGTATATGTAATTATGTATATAATATATACATATGTATATAAATGTATATAAATTTTTATATATTTATTTTTTTAATTTTGTTGTTTTTATAAAATTGCGAAAGATTTTATTTATTTATCACATAATAATAATGTTCTTTACTTACTTTGAAATTGTCCCTCTTAGTTGGGCGCCGGATTACTGTTGACTTGCTATGCGTAGAATTTTTAGTTCTACGATTTTTTTATGTCCATCATATAAATTAAATAATATCTTCGCTATATAAATATTTTTTTTTTTTTTTTATAATTGTGTAGTGTGTCTATGTATGTGTATTTATGTGTATGTATGTGTTTACATTTTCTTTTAGTGTGTGTAGTTTACATTAGTTTGTGTAATTTACGTTAATTTATTATTAGATAGGAGCGTTGAATTTATTATTCTTCAAAATTTATTTGGATTATTCATGAATGGAACTTAGATGACCAAAAGTTCTGCCAGGGTACGTTTTCTTGTACAATATTATTTAAAATTTGCTTCCAAGTCAGCCCAATGACAAAAAAGTCCATTTATTCAATTATACAAACTTCAAACGAATCGGTGCCCTATTGTTAACAAATTTATTGTCCTGTTTGATCAATCCTCTTCAATACTGCCACCACGTTCAATATATGTATATGAATATTAAAAATGTTAATTTTTCCTCCCAGACAAATCTTTGCAAATAGTAAAACTCTTCCTCAATGTTTATTTGCGTTTATATCCTCTTAGTAAAAATATTCAGCCAGGATTAATAAAAATTCTATTCTTAAAATTTTGTCTTAAAAATTGTCAACTCACACCAAGAAAATTCAATTTTACAATCAAGAAAATAAATTTGGAAAAGAAAACAAATAAGAATTTCTAAAGCAAAATTCAAAGGTAACTAAAAAAATTTAACGTAAGTATATTTTTGATCAAGTATTTTTTTTATTCTCCCCCAAATTTTGATATACGAGGTAAGTGTTATAATTCCAAACTAAAATTTGTCACAGTACGTACAACAAATTAAAAGGATTTTTGAGAATGGTACACAAAATATAATGAAATCTCTACAAGCACAACATGGGACACGCCCCAAAATACGGCTATCATACGACTATTTTTTACACACCCAATGATATGGGTTTCAAATTAAAGGGATTTTTGCGAAGTTAACACAAAATACAATAAAATGTCAACAAGTACAATATGGTTATCATATTAAGGCGATTTTTGAGAAGAATTATAGAAATAAAGTAGAGTTGGGGCAAAAAAATATTTAGAACGTTCCAAAATAGCGTTGCACAAATTTTATTATCCTCCGTGATATGGTATTATTATTTATTATAGCGTCGTGTTTTGGGAAGATATTTTTTGGTAAGATGTACTTTTCATGAAAAACTATCTTTTGTAAACTTCCTTTTTGATATAAGTTTTTTAAAAATGTAAATTTTGGAAAGCGTTCTTTTTTGAAGAGTACTTTTAGAAAAATATAATTTCTGCAAATATTATTTATCGCAAAAAGTACTTTTTATAAAATGTACTTTTTTGAAAAGGGCAGTTTTGAGAAAAAGTACTTTCTGCTAAAAAAAAAAGCACTTCGTATTAGGTATTATTTTAGAAAAAGGTATTTTTTGAAAAAGGTACTTCTTGCAAAAAAAAGTACTTTTTTAAAAAAGCTACCTGTTTTAAAATCTTGTAAAATTGCTTTATAAAGTGCAAAGGTTTTAAATAAATTGAGCAAAATTGGAAAAGAAATACAATGCACTTTATTTTAAAAACATTAAGTATTTTAACGCAATTTTCAAGGCATTAACAACTCAATCCTTCTTAACTGGGCGGTCTTCCATGTACCGTATTAACTGGCGTAAATTTAAAAAAAAATTAAAAAGGTTTCTTTCCGTAGCACTGCTTGACGTAACAAAAATTAAATGATAAATTAATTACTTTCTTTTTAGGAATTTTTTATGGATCGCAATAGTTTTGCAACAGTGCCTTCCAATTCTTTAAATGGTCCAACAGCACTGAGGCATTTATCATTGAGGCATAACTACATAAGTAAGTAATTGCAATTAAAAATTTATAAAATATATATGTACATAAATATAATCTATGAAATAACTAAAAATTCCTTAATTTAGCTGCTTTACGCTATGAATCGTTTATTGCCCAGCCTCAGCTGGAGATCATCGATTTACGTTACAACGAAATAAAAACTATAGAAGGTCTATCGTTCAAAGACTTGCGTAAAATTCGTGAAATCAAATTATCTGGCAATCGTATTAACAACTTGAATAGTGATGTCTTTGAGAATCTACCGACTTTACAGAAATTAGATTTATCCGAGAATTTCATACAAAAATTTCCCACCGTGTCCTTGAGGGCCGTAAATAATTTGAAATTTTTAAATCTATCTTCAAATATGTTGCAGGTTGGTTAAAATGTTTAATTTATTAGTTAACATTTTTTTTACAAATTGCTTGTCTATACACACTTAAAGCGTTTAGATTACACTCATATAGAGGCAATGAAATTGTTGGAAACTTTGGACTTAAGCCGGAATGGAATTACAGCAATACCACCGGGCACATTCCGTGATTTGTCAAATCTGAAATATTTGGACTTGAGTTTGAATTCGCTGAGAACGGTAAGTAATGAATATATAATCGCAAACCAGCCTATTTTAAAGCAGTTTTATATGTATAAGCGTCTCACTTTCTATCAGGCACTTTCTTTACACATCTTTCTCATTCGTTTTAGATCGAAGATGATGCTCTTGAAGGTTTGGAAAATTTGCAGACCCTCATCATACGCGACAACAATATACTCCTTATACCAGGCAGTGCTTTAGGACGTTTATCGAACTTAAATTCGTTATATTTGGACTACAATCGAGTAGCGGCTTTATCAGCTGAAATTCTAGGCTCCATACAAGCTTCGGATATAACAACTCTATCACTGGCCCGTAATGTTATACGCGAATTGCCAACTGGTAGCTTTCAAATGTTTAGTAATTTGAGGTCATTGGATTTGTCAGGTAACTCTTTAGCTGTCATAAATGCTGATATTTTTATGGGTTTGGAGACCTCTCTGAACGAGTTGAAACTGGGTCAGAATCGTATTACCGGCCTGGGAAACATACCCTTGGCTTTGACCGAATTAAGAAGTTTGGACTTAAGTTATAACAATTTAGCAGAATTGCCCACCAATATTTTGCAAGGGTTGGAAAATTTGCAATATTTGAATTTAAGTGGCAATCACCATTTAGCTCCCATACCAGCTGCTCTCATACGTCCCCTGACACGCCTGCAAATAATAGATATCAGTTTTTGTTCCGTAAAGCAATTGTCGGGAGATTTATTCGCCAGTTTGCAGGACTTGAAAATGATATACTTGAACGACAACAATATACAAGAAATAAACGATGGTAGTTTTGTGGACTTGTGGAATATATCGAGCATAGATTTGTCTAATAATCAAATTACCTCCATTAGACCGGGGGCATTTGTTAATGTTATGCACTTGAAGAAATTAAATTTAAGAGGAAACCAACTGTCCGCTTTCAAAGGGGAATTTTTCAATACCGGGACTGGCATTGAAGAGTTGGATATATCGAATAATCATTTAAGCTACCTGTTTCCATCTTCGTTCCGTATACATCCGCGTCTGCGAGTGATTATGGCAGGCAATAATAAATTTAGTTTCTTTCCAGCCGAACTTATATCAACTTTGCAATATTTGGAATATATAGATTTATCACAGAATCAATTGAAATCCATAGAAGAGTTAGACTTCGCTCGCCTGCCCAGACTGAGAGTATTAAAAGTGGCCAACAATCAATTGGATATGCTAAGCGAAATGGCATTCCACAACTCCACACAATTGCAGGTATTGGATTTGTCCAATAATCTTTTGGACCGCATCGGGGAGAGAACTTTCGAGGGTTTGGTGAGATTGGAATATTTAAATTTGGAAAATAACCAGCTCAATGAACTTGCCGATTCAGTATTTGAGAGATCCAAATTGCAAATGTTGGAAAATATCAATTTGGCCTACAACAGTTTTCAATATGCCCCTCTTAAGGCCTTGCAAAGACAATATTTTTTTGTGTCTTCCGTAGACTTGAGTCACAACAAGATCAAGGTCATACCCAATGACGACAGCATTATGGTGAATATTAAAAACTTGGACTTATCTTTCAATCCTCTTACGAAAGAGGCAGTGAAAAATATTTTAAATGAACCAAAAACTGTACGAGAATTAAATTTAGCTGGCTGTGGTATTAAAAGTCTGGAAACTTTAGAAACGCCTTTCCTACAATATCTAAATTTGTCACAAAACCATTTGCCCAGCATACGATCGGAGATTTTCGAACGTACAACTTTGCTGGAGACTCTGGACTTGGCCGGTAATCAGTTGGTGAACTTAACGGATTTGGCAACGGCCTGGCCGAAGTTGCAAAATCTGCAGTACCTGGATTTGTCTAATAATAGTTTTGAAGTGGTACAACAAGGTGACTTTGTAAGTCTGAATATGTTGCGCACCCTGAAGCTAAAATCTCTTCCCAAATGTAGTCGCATAGAGAAAAATGCTTTCAAACATACCCCTAATTTGGCATCATTGGAAGCTTTCGATTTGCCCCTGCTGGGTTATTTGGATTTGCAGGGCATATTGGAGCTGCTGCCCGGTTTAGAACATCTAGATATTGAGGTGAAGGATGCTGCTATCGGTACTGAACAGATCCAGCCTGCCAAACATCCTAGACTTAAGGCCATTGGCATAAGAGGAGAACGTTTGAAGTCGATATCCTCTGGCACTTTGGCCGGACTTAAATCGAACGTTTTAACCATAAAGTTACAAAATACATCTCTCACAGCCTTACCACCAGCTCTATTGTTCCCAGTGCCCAGATCTTCGCATCTAACTTTGGATATTGAAGGATCTAAAGTTGGTGTTTTGGTGCCGCAATTTCTTAATGCTTTGGAAGATCGCAGATCTAATTTACAGCTCAAGGGCCTTGCATCCAATCCCATAAATTGTGATTGCAATGCCCGAGCCCTCAGAAGATGGTTACCCAATTCACATATGACCGGGCTGAGATGTCACGCTCCAGCCTATTTGGCGGGCAGGAAGCTCATTGAAGTAGGAGACGATGAACTAACTTGTGATCCTCGTAAAATGATGTCGACAACTGCAAGAACATCCTCAACAGATATTTTAAAATCATCTTCCAGATTAATAACACGGCCACCAACAACAACTCCCGAAGAACCTCCCATGATAATATGGAGTATGGAACCTACGCAACCACCGCCAATGAAAATCAAAACTAAAGCTCCTCTCATGAAAGCACCGATTATGACGAACGATGACACACTCATCATAGGCATAGTGGGAGGAGTGGTAGCCTTTATTGCCATACTAATTATAATCATTTGTATTGTACGGCTGCGTCTTAGTAGCTCAGAATATCACAATGCTCCAGCTATGATTGGCATACCTCCCATGCCATTGGGTCCTGGCAGTGTGCCTCTCAGCTATAAAGGTCAACCCACAGCTGCTCTGTATGCAGTCCCCCCTTATGCGCAAAACTATGCCACATTGCCGCATAAACCGCCTTCTATACACCAATCGACGCAGAACCTTTCTGCACGTCAAACACCCCAACAGCAACAACAACAAGCCACATATTCTTCCAGAATGTCTTATTTTGGCGGCTCCACGCCACAGCATCAGCAACAGGTGGCCTCAAATATATCACAAAATCAACCCTACATTATATATTCAGATGACAAAGCATATAGATAGACATTTTGCAGTAGCTTAAAAGTAGAACTTTCGTCGCAAAGTAATGCGATTAAACGGATTATTTTATAAAATGCAACGTCAGGCGTTGAGAACTTTCTTATGGCAATTGTTTAAATTAAAAGAAACAATTTCAGATAACACTTCACAACGCTTAGCGTGCCGTTTTTATACAGCGAACGTGCTTGCTTGGTTGCAATTAATGAAAATCCCTTCTCAAACAGTCATTCAAAGAGGCGTAACATTTACGTTTTATAACACTCTATTTTTCCCCCCAAAAATTCCAGTTAATTAAATCTTACCCAGAAAAATTACTGCCTGTCCCAAGATGTCGAATGAATACGTTCATTCGTACAACTTCGTTTAAAATAAAAACTTAGTACAAAATATTGTTCTTGTTTTAAATGCAATTTTTCGAAAGGAAGAGTTCTTTCGACATCACTAAACTTTATTTTTAGGTTATGCAATTGATAGATATAAGAATATATATACAGGGTGGGGCAAAATTAATCACCCGGGCCAAAGTAATCACCCGATTCTTGTTTGCCGTAATTTTTTATTTTCTTGAAAAACTTTGGTTCAGCTTCTGATATCGGCCAAGTGGCTGCCGCTAGATTTGAAGGCCATCCAAGCAGAACTAAAGTTTGTCATTAAAAAAAAATTTTCAGCAAAAGAACATCGGGTGATGACTTTTGCCCCGGATGATTTTTTTTGGCCCACCTTGTAGTACACCATTAATCTAGTAGATAAAATCGTTTGTATATAATTTTAAGCTTTAGTAAATTACAAATGCAACAAAACTTTTGATACTAAACTTTGATAAGTGTTATGCTAAGAACACAATTGGGACGAACGACGAATTATTCGTTGCGAATTTTCGTCCTCGGAAATAAAACACATTTTTGCGCATATGAAAATTAACACAATACCGCCGTCGACATAATTCGTCGTACGACACTAAGTCTGAGTTAAATTATCTTCTATTTCTGAGTTCGATTTATTTCTATTTCATTTTTCTTTTTAGTTTTGAAATATATTACTGCATAAAGTTAATTTTTATTTTAATAGAAGTTTAAATTTTTAAAATAAATAATTTAAGTTAAATATGCGCAATTATTTACCATAAAATTGCTTTCTAATTGTTTTCTGTTAATGTTTAATTTTTTTCAAGTAATTTTTTTTATACGGTAACACAGACATCAAACAACTTTGTTGATTATGACAGCTGCAATTTCTTCGTCTTTATTGTATGCCACACTGCGAATTTACGCAACGAACTTTTACCGACGAAATCGGTTAACACAAAATTCCTCGTTCGCCTCTATTATGTTCCTAGCATAATCCTAGGAACGATTTATATAGCTGCGTCTTTACAGTATACATCATTTAGTCAACGTTTATATAAAAACATAAAATTATACAAATTTTAGCTACGTCTATTGTAAGCCGAGTGAGGATAACTCTTCGGTAATTTATATGCAAAATTAACTAACCGACTTACTCACTTGGCTAACACAAACAGCACGTAAAGCTGAGTCTCGGGCAGCAGTGTTTAAAAACTGTATTACAAAAACAGAATTTGTAAACAAGTTTTTGACGTTTGAAGTACAATAATAGGTACATCAAAAAGTTGCCACCTGTTTTAACAACCTCACCTGATACGCCTTGGTATGAACAAGTACGCAGCAGCTTCGACAGTCGTCGATTTGAAAATTTTTAAATTGCATTTGTATTGAAATAAAAAAGCTACCGAACGATATCGTATGACATCGTAGAACAGGCAGTAGCAAGGGTTGTAAAAACAGGCGATCATTTTTTGCTGTACCTATGTTTGTATAATAAACGTCAAAAACACATTGTTTTCGTAATATTTGCACTAGTTGTTTTTGACATAGCTCGAACATGTTGGGTAGTACAACAACTCCATTCAACACCACCATGTTAAAGTCGCCTTGGGCTTGGGCTGCGACTGTCGTTTTTTCATTAGCAGAAACAGATTCATTGGTTCAGTTTGAAACAGCTGAAGCAGAAAAAAGCAAAAACTTTTGGCCTTCCGTTTTGAGTTTTTTAAACACTGCTTTTTAGGAATAAAAAACTTTAAATTTCGGGAACAGTTTCTTTGCGGAAAATCGCTATGAACATTTCCTTTTATAATATAGTATTCAAGTAAAAATTAAAAATGTCTGCATATTAATAAAATAATTAAAATTTGAAATGGTTCACATATAGTCAGTCACATCAGTCAGAGTGGCCTTCCTGGTGGTAATTTACCCCTATATCGGCGACTTTTTTGAAGTATTGACACTCTCATATCTTTGGCCTCCAGAATGGAGCTATTTTCCGTGTTTTTCTGCATCTAGTTTTAATATTTAAAGTTCTTTGCATCTCAAAAATACTCGTACCGTATTGTCGTATTTTAAAATATGTATGATTTTTTAGTGCTGGATTATTAATACAATATACTGTAATATTTATACATGCATATATAAAATATATTTAATGGCATATGTATGTATGTTTTTAATTGTTATATATTAGTTATTATTATATATTAGTTTTTTAAATATGTTATATAGTAGGAAACATAGACATATACATACGTACACATTCAAAAAGTGTATTGTATAAATTTATTTAATTTTAATGACTTATGTATGTGCAAATATTTAAGTACAATAAAAAGGAATATTATCTTATTTTCAGTAGATATTTATTTAAATATCGATCCTAGTTCGGGACTATTTTTAATT